>WEDG01003262.1:0-69466 GCA_017591395.1 Schistocephalus solidus | reverse complement strand
CGGGATCGACGCAATTCCGCCGGAAGTCTACAAGCACGGTGGGCCCCGGCTGATGGCAGAACTCACAACACTCTTCCAGAAGATGTGGCGCCAAGGATAAGTTTCTCAGGATTTCAAAGGCGCGAGGATCGTCCATCTCTACAAACGGAAGGGGAACCGGCAACTCTGTGATAATCCCAGACGCATCTTGTTGCTCAACATCGCTGGGAAGACCTTCGCCCGTATCCTTCTCAATCGTCTTAACGGTCACCTAGAGCAGGGCCTGCTCCCAAAAAGCCAATGTGGCTTCCGCCGGCACCGTGGAACAACCGATATGATCTTTGCCGCCCGCCAGCTACAATAGAAGTGCCATGATATGCGAAATCACCTATACACTACCTTCGTTGGATCTGAAAAAGCCTTTTGACATGATGCATCGCGACGGACTGTGGAAAGTCATGCAGAAATTTGGCTGTCCTGAGCGGTTCATGCACATGATGCGTTAGCTTCATGTCAGGATGACGGCGCACGTCACTGACAATGGGACGATATCCGAAGCATTCTCAGTGACCAACGGAGTGAAGCAGGGCTGCATATTGGCTACCACACACTTTAGAGCCCTCGCAGGCTGTCGCATATCGAGGTGTAGGATATGTTGATAAAGTGCAACCGAGAAAGACAAGGGAGACCGGAATGGCCATTTCTGGCTTATTAGCCATCATCAGCTTGGTAAACACAATTATACGTGTGCAATGCCTGTGTTTTTCGAACCCGCACGATTTGGTAATTGCACCAAATGCCCATTTTTTTCATGTGTGCTAGGGAATATAAGTTATAGTGTTAGGCTCAACAAGCTGCTTAAAAGGAGCATGTACGTTCCGTTCTGCCCTGTAGTTCACTTAACAACGATCGCATGCGGTCGCGTAGCGAGGTGAACCGTATGCCGACTAACTAGAACTGACAAAGACAATGGAGAAGTGAAAAGCCATTTCTGGCTTATAAGCCGTCATCAGCCAGTTATACCCAATCCCAAGTGTGGACCACTTGGGATGCGCACTCGCGAAATTTGGTAATTGAGCTGATCGCACTACCATTGAGACAACAGCATGTTTGATTTGTCATGTGCGATCGTGAATATAAGTTGTAAGGTTTGGCTCACCGATCTGTTTAAGGAAATTATTCCTTCCGTTTTGCCTTGGAGTTCACTTTAGAACTATTGTAGGCAGTCTCTTAGCGACGTGTATCATATTTTGATATACTGGAACCGACAAAGACATCAGTGAGTCATTGCGAATTCCATGTGTGGACAACGTGGGATTCGCACCCGCGACCCTTGGTTATTAAGTCGATCGCACTACCATTGAGACACGGGCCGTTGATTTGGCATATGCACTCGGGAATATAATTTAAAGGGTGCGGCTCAACGAGCTTCTTAAGTAACAGGTGCATTCCTTTTTTTCCTTTGATAAACTGCTACAGTCAAAGACAAGCGATAACGTAATGGCCATTTCTGGGTTATAAGTCGTCATCAGCCAGTCATACGCAATCCCATGTGAGAACCACCTAGGATTCAAACCCACGACATTTGGTAATTGAGTCCAAAACTCTCAAATTGTGCCATGGGCCCGTTGTGTACTCATATGCGCTGGGGAATAAAACCGATATGGTGCGGCTCATCGAGCTGCTTAAAACAAATTGTCTCTCCTGTTTTACTTGGTTTTCACTTAAGAACTACCGCATTCGGTTGCATAGCGATGTGAAGCATATGTTTAATATACTCAAACCGCCAAAAATAACGGAGAATGAAATTTCCATTTCCGGCTTATAAGCTGTCATCAACCAGTTATACCCAATCCCATGTGTTGATCACCTGGGATTCAAACCCAGGACGTTTGGTAATTGAGTCTAACGTGCACCATATGTTGATAAACTGCAACCGCCAAATACAAGGGAGAACGTAATATCATTTCTGGGTTAAAAGCCGTCATCAGCCAGTCATACGCAATCCCATGTAAGAACCACCTAGGATTCAAACCCACGCGATTTAGTAATTGAGTCTTTCACTCTACAATTGTGCCATTGGGCCCGTTGTTTACTCATATGCGCTCAGGAATAAAACCTTTATGGTGCGGCTCATCGAGCTAGTTAAAAAAAGGTCCTCTCCTGTGTTACTTGGCTTTCACTTAAGCACTATCACAGGCGGTTGCATAGCGATGTTTAGCATATGTTTATAAACTGAAACCGCCAAAAACAAAGGAGAATTGTATTTCCATTTCTGGGTTATAAGCCGTCATCAGCCAGTCATACCCAATCCCATTTGTGGCACACCTGGGATTCAAACCCGCGACCTTTGGTGATTGAATAGAACGCTCTACTATTTACCCACGAGCTCGTTTTTTTGTCGGTTGCGATCGGGAATATGATGAGAGTGTGGGGCCCAAGTGTGGCACGCCTGGGATTCTAACCCGCGACCTTTTGTTAGTGGGTGAACGCTCTACCATTAAGCCACGGGCTCGCTGTTTTGTAGGTTTCGATTGATAATATGATGATAGTCTGTTGCTCACCGATCTGCTTAAGTAACAGGTATGTTCCGTTGTGCCCTGGAGCTCAGACTAGAGCCCTCGCAGGTGGTCGCATAACGACATGTAGCATATGTTGATAAAGTGTAACCAACAAAGACAAGAGAGACTTAAATGGCCATTTCTGGCTTATTAGCCGTCATCAGCCAGTCATACCCAATCCCAAGTGTGGTAAACCTGGGCTTTGAACATGCGACCTTTGGTACTCGAGTCTAACGCTCTAAAATTGTGCCATGGGCTCGTTGTTTTCTCAGTCGCGCTCGGGAATAATACCTTTATTGTGCGTTTCAACGAGCTGCTTAAGAAACACGTAAGTTCTCTTATGCCCTGGAGCTCATTTCAGAGCCGTCGTAGGAGTTCTAATAACGACGTGTGCCATGTATTGATAAACTGGAACCACCAAAGACAAGGGAGAATGGAATGGCCATTTCTGGCTTATTGGCCGTCATCAGCCAGTCATACCCAATCCAAAGTGACGGCCCTTGGGATTCGATCCCATGACATTATTTTATAGAGTAGAATATTTTACCATTGAGGCCTGGGTCTGTTATTTTTTACAGTTGCGACCCGGAATATGAGATATAGGTCATGGCTAACCAATCAGCTTAAGGTTCAAACCCTCGATCTTTGATAATCGAGACGATAGCACTAACATAGAGCCCCTGGCCTGTTGTTTTGCTTGATGAAATTAGGGAATATGAGTGATAGTTTGCAGGTTACCGGGCTGCTTTAGGAACATGTGTGTTCTGTTGTGAACTTGAGCTCACTTTAGAGCACTAGCAGACGGTCGCATACCGACGTATATGATAAGTTGATAAAGGGGAACTGATAAAGACAAGGGAGACCGGAATGGACATTTCTGGCTTAGTAGACGTCATCAGCCGGTTATACCGCATCCCAAGTGTGGACAACCTGGGACTCTAACACTCGACCTTTGATAATCGAGTCGAACGCTCTACTACTGATTCACTGGCCCCGTTCTTTTGTCAGTTGCCGTTGGGAATATGACCTTAAGGCAATCTGTGTAAGAAAAAGGTAGGTTCCGTTGTACCCAGTTGCTTACTTAAGAGCCCTCGCAGGCGGTCACATAGCGACGTGTAGGATATGTTGACAAATTGTAGCCGACAAAAACAGGGGAGTCAAGAATGGACATTTCTGGCTTAAAAGCCGTCATCAGGCAGACATACCCAATCCCACGTGTGAAGTACCTGGGATTTGATCCGTCGTAATTTGTTTATTGAGTTAAATGCTCTACTGTTGAGCCTCGGGCTCGATGTTTTGTAAAATGCGATTGGGAATATGAGTTATAGGGTGCGGACCACCCATCTGCTTAATTAACATGTAGGTTCCGCTGTGCCCTAAAGCTCACTTTTGAGCCCGCGCTGGCGGTCACATGTTATAAAGCGGAACCAAAAGGACAAGAGAGACCGAAAAAGACATTTCTGGCTTATTAGCTGTCGTCAGCCAGTCATACCCAATCCCAAGTGTGGACAACATTGGTTTCGAAACTGTGGCCTTTGGTAATGGAGTTCAACGCTCTACCATTGAGCCACGGGACAATTTTTCGCACCTTACGATCCGGAGTATGAGTTTTAGGGTGCGGATCACCGAACTGCTTAAGGAAAATATATTCCGTTGTGCCATGGAGATCGCTTTGAGCCCTCGCGGGTGGTCACTTAGCGACCGGTTACATTTGATGACAAAAGTGGAACCGACAAATTAAACGAATCCCAGAGTGGTCATTTCTGGCTCATTAGCCGGCATCAGCCAGTCATACCCAATCCCAAGTGTGGACCACCTGAAAATCGATCGGGCGGCCTTTGGAAATCGATTCGAACGCTCCACCATTGAGTCGTTGGACAATTGTTTTGTAAGTTATTATCGGGAATATGAGCTATAGGATGCCGCTCACCGATCTGCTTAAGGAACACATAGGTTCGCCTGCGCCCTCAAACTCACTTTAGAGCCCCCTTAGTTGGTTGACCTCCACGTGTAGTCCATGTTGATAAAGTGGGACCGAAATAACAAGCGATAACGAAATGGACATTTCTGGCTTATTAGCTGTCATCAGACAGACATAACCAATCCCAAGTTTGGACCATCTGGGATTCGAACCCACGGCCTTTGTTAATGTAGTTGAGATTTAAACCATTGATTCACGGGAAAATTGTTTTATAAGTTGTCATCGGGAATATGATGTATAGGGTGCGGCTCACTGATCTGCTTAAGGAACACGTAGGTTCCGCTGTGCCCTGAAGCTCACTTTGTAACCCCCGCAGGTGTTTAACAACCATGTATAGCACATTATGATAAAGGGGGACCAACTGGACAAGGGAGAACGTAATTGACATTTCTGCGCTATTTAGCCGTCATCAGCCAGTATTACCCAATCCCTAGTGTGGAACACCTGGGTTTCGAAACCACGGCCTTTGGTAATGGAGTAGAGCGCGGCTCACGGATCTGCGTAAGGAAAATATATATAGATATATAATTGTTCTCCTTTTTATAGAAAAAACCTTTGGAATGTTTAGAAAAAATTAATTGGGAGTTCGTTCCCTATTTTTGGAAAAATATTTCTTTTGCTACAGTTGTTTTTACTTGATTTTGATTGAGCTTATTCCCTATTTTGTGGTTCCAGTAGGGATTTATTTGAAAATCATTCCTGCTTATAATACTCATCTTTTAGAGCAAATCATTCTAAAGTACTCTCTTTTTTGTAATTCTGACAACCTCCGATTTCGCGCTACTCCTGCCTGTGAATTGAGAGTGCATTTCTCTTTATTAAATGGCTTTCTAGACCTTTATTCAGTTAATAAATAAAAAAACAGGATAAAGATTACGTTAGACTCCTCATTAAAATTCTACTCAAGAAATTGTATGAGTTAGGTAATATACGGTACCTTAGAGAAAACATGACACTCAGGGAATAAACGGTAGGTCTGTGTAATACGCTAGCAGTGTTAGGAGGGGCTGTGATGGCTGTGGAGCCATTCCTCATTTGGTGGCTAAATCCCCATTTGGAATTCTGACAAGAAGCTAAACATGGTTTAAGATAGATTCAATCTAAAAGGTCATTTTTCTTACCGATCTACTTGGGGTTTCATATATTTTTGGTGGTAACGCCAAAATATCCAAAAGTTACAGTTGCGACGACAGTTCGATCGTCGTAGTCCGAAAATGCCATCTTATGCTCCACAGAAGGGTGATGCAGGGACAGTGACTTGCGCATAGATTATGTCGAAGTGATAGAAGACTCGTGCTGTAGCTGTCGCACTCTCTCCTCCTCCCCCACCTGAACCCGGTGTCACGGCAGAGTCAAGAAATCCGGACATGGAATAGGGCACATGTGCACACACATGACTTTCAACCAATAGGATTTAGCCACTCTTGCAAACTAAAAACGTGTCCGCAGTTGAGGGATATCTGCATTGAAAAGGTAAACGCTAATTTTTCAGTCTTTGGCCTTTAATAAAGACCATCGTCTCTTTATCAGGTGTAGAAGCTTTTTGTCAGGGTGGGGGGCGTGAGAGGGGGAACGAAACAGAATTGCAGTCCGTCTTCTGATCACCGCGTAGATCCCGGAGAAACCATCCCGGTGATTGACAAGGTCCCCTCAAGCTATTATAACTTTCTTGGACAGCGTATGTTGGCTAAGACAGAAGTGGCTACAATCAGGCTACGTGCGCCCAAAAGAACTTTATACAGACGACGCAATTACCGTGGCTGAAAGCCACCAATTCAGCCGCCCGTGTCAACTTATAGGAAGAATTAGTTAGGTAGGGTTACATAATCTGAGGTCGTTTGCGGTTCACCAGGCCATTGCGTTTTGAAAGCAAAACCAACATCGGTAAAAAAGGACTAAAGTAATTTGCCTTCGCCTATTGATTTTTGATGCCACTTAACAGTCAAATAGAGAATATAAAAAACATACACAAAGAAATAGTTTTTTTATACTTATTTGACAGCCGACTTCGAAGATTAACGAGATTTACTGCTAAATCGTCACCCAGAGTTCCAAATACCGTACGATATCGAATCTACTCGCAAAGTCAAAATAATCCAGTCAAAAGGCGCAAGTGAGGGATATGACACGCGCAGGCAACCGTTCAACCAATAATATTTGTTTAGCTAAAAATAAGTACAGACTAGAATTTACACAAAGTTTGTGATCCTCACTTCTGGGCGACCGGAGCCAACTCCGATATTTGGTTAATGCTAAGCGTTTGTTTGGTTAAGTATACACTTAATTTTGCGTTAGTTTAAATACCAAATGTAACAGGTGAACACTAGGTAAGCTGCCTAGATATGGTTGAATTCAAGTTTTTAATGTCTATCGCAGTCAGCCATAAAATACAACCGGTTGATCAGGTATAGGCTGTGCTGTAACGCTAATAGGATCAACTGGCGCGCCCTGTAGAGGTGGATACATTTATCGTACAGGTCAGTGCACCTCAAATGGTTGTTTACAACGAGTCCTGTACGCTCAGCCAGCTTAAGATGGATCGGTCGAAGCCCTCCAAGTCCACACCCCCTGAAACGTCTTACTTTGTCTCTGCAGTAAAAGGAAGCGCAAAGTCGGACCTCATTTTGTTTTGGATACTTTCCGGGCCCTTTATGGCCCGCCACCGTCAATAAATTCAGAACTAGGGACCAACCCCGAGCTGACATCAAAGGCACCGCCTGTCTGCCCTAACCCCCCGCAGTCCGGGCAGGCAGGCAGGCAGGCAGGCCAGGTTGGTTTAGCTCGCGGGTTACCAACGGATGCAAGCAGTCGTGTCAACTGGGGATTGAACATGCGGAGTCGTGCTCGGTTGACCCAGTTGTTGGACATACATACGCGCCAGAGTGAGGCTGACTACGTCCGACCGACGCAAACGCCAAAGGGTGCTACAACATCGTGATTCCTTCCACTGGTGTACTACTGTAGCTTGATGCCTATCCTAGTAGGTGCTAGTCGAATAGAAAAATCAGATTTAACATGTTTCACCTGTACTGCAAAAATTAAATACAATTTAAGGAACAACTAGCCACCAACGAATACTTTTCTAGCGTCCAGGAAGTTGTCTTCATCTCCTTTCAAAACCTGCCGGCAGTGTTCGTCCAATTGACTTTGGAGTAAGCTCTGTGCAACTCCGCGATTTTTCTGAAAATCACAACCTTGATGCCTAAACAGGTTCACTCAGTTTGATGGTTCTGTATTCGTATCAAAGTAATATTCCTGATTATTGATCTAATTCAGGCTGATTTAGTTGCCGATAAGCTGGCTATTTCTAAGAATTTATTGGGAAACCAGCTTCTATTTCACATTAAATTATCGGTATACATTTCTTTGAATAGCGCTTGTGCACCCTGGGCATCCTGATACCATCCAAAGGCCCACTAATGCTTGAGCAGTGGATCCGACAATCTTGAACTGGATCGGTAGGTTTGCTTCGACCGGTGCATCTCCACTGGAAAGATTACCGTGATTGTATTTACGTTGCCCTGAAAATCTGATCTCCTCCTTCCTTCGGTTTTTCTCAAACCTTACCCTCACTTTGATCCTAAACATAATTTTCTTGAAATTTAGCCCAGAGCCATATGCATTGTGGATGGTTCCTTTTCCTGTGTCCTGTTTAGGCGGCCATACACGGCATTCATACATGTAATTTTCATCATGATTTAAAGGAATTAGGTGTTTAAATGTATATAATATTACTGACGACAGTCACAATAAAGCAGCCCCATTAATCCCCAAAACCGACATACCTCCTCAGGACGTAGGCCATTGACCTCGGTCAATGTCTAAAAGACAGACTAAGGTTAGAAAAAGTTGAATGGCTCCTAGCGTTACAGAACCATATTCAACAGATTTGTTGAAAATAATGGGTGAAATATGCCAACTGACGTGCATATAATAGGATTCACATGCAGAAAAGATGGCAGCTGTATTTCAAAAACCCGTCAATAAGGTTCGGAGTAGGTTCAAAGTTAGTGTTAGGGTCAGAAGAATGCTAACTGTAGGGTTTAATTTTAGGAAAGAGCTAGAGTTAAGATTTATGCTAGGATTAGTGTAAGGGTAAGGACACGTAAATCTTTGACCCTACGGAAAATAATCACAAGACCACCTATGGAAATTGAGCCGACCGATCGTGTTCCCGTCTCCTGTTTAGGCTGCCGTAAAGCCACCCTTACCAAAAGTTAAAATGTTACGGTCTTTTCAGCAGGTGTTGACGGCTCAGCATTTTGTCCTGCGTTGATTGAACAAATTCAAACAGAAATACCACTTAACTTGTCAAGTAAATCATAATTGAACTTAACGCAGCCTCGACCATATGACGGCTTTGAAAACTGTTTAAGAGAGAGGTTGGGTTGTTGAGTCTGATGGCTCTTCTGTCTACCCTTTTTACCCGGGGCATTTATGATAATCCCACTCAGAGGTGATTTAGATCACCCGCAACCGCCCCCCCCCCCTTTACGGTGTGAAATCCTGGCTTTTTGTGCGTGGACCAGGAATGTGGTGGCACGCCTGGGTGCGGTTTCACGCCAGCCAGATCCTGTGCTCGACTGTTGTTCCTGACTCCCTCTTGCCACGATGTGAGAGGATGATAGATGCTACTTCGATCTACTATCAAGATAAACTAATTCACGCGCAAGTCACCGTCCCTGCACGCAACCTCGCTGTAGGCCACTCGATGAAGGTTATCTCCAACGCCGGTCGAAGTATCAATTGCAGTATGGTGCCTTGTCCTGGTTTTTCTATAGGTACAAGCGGAAGGTTTCGTAAGCGGGGGGAACGTCAATATGCCTGTCGACGGACTCGACATCAGGAAAACATGTTTCAAGGCTCAGTCGGTTTGACTTTGGGCTGTCACAGGCTAGGATTATCGCATTACCTAAACTCAGCTAGCCCTATCACTAGGAGCTTTTCAAACTGCCATATTTTTGCAGCCATATTAGAACTGGTGACGAAAACGTATGGGACGAGATAAAGCCATTTGGCTTTACTTTACTGAACCGTCTGTGATGACGGCGCAAACTAAAGCGCTGTCGTAAGAACCCGACAAGATTGCAATTCGGATATCGAAATCGGGTTTTTTTGTGAGGGCAGAAGTTTACTGACACCCAGGACGGAAGTTGACCTTTATTGCTTTGGCCTGTTGGTAACAGTTGTGAGTGAAATCTTACTTGTCCTACTATTATGCATGCTATGAAAACTTTGCTGCATTTGGATTTCCTAAATTATCCACCGAAAAGTCAAAATCTACGTGAGGCTACCAATCATATCGTGCTTTTTAGATAATAAAGAAATTTCATTGTAAGTTCACATAGGAAGGTTTTCGGAGATCAGGCGTACTAAATGAGTGAAAGCGCACTTTTTCCCTCATGAAACGGGATGACGGAAATGAAGATAATCCATTTTCTGCAATTAAGATGCAGACAATTTTATTTTTTCGCCTAGTGTATTCTGGAAAATTCCGTTTTTCTGTGCACAATATGTTTATGTCTAATTTTATCAGACACCATGTTGACAATTAAGAGCGGAAAGCTATGCTACCATGTGCTCGCTGGTTTCATGTACTATCCTAGACTATGTCTGCGCGTTCTCGAATCTTTTGCTATAAGAAAAGAGTAATCTGAATTCAAGTGTTTTACCAGGTGGGATTTGCGCAATTGTTAATATATTTTTCCTCCCCGTAAAGCAAAAGAAGCGAGGTGAAAGAAACCCGGTTATTTTAGACAACCGTACAATGTTTCGATTTCCAAAGACAGATTCACAAACCTCTGAGATATAGGCCTTTGCTTAAATGACCCAACATATTTCTGTACCTTATCGAATACTCATATCTTAATGCCAGCGGGGAAGATTACCAATTTTTACAAAAGCTTCGTATTCATCCAAATACCACCATGACACAAAAAAGTAAGCAACTATAGCCAAAGGTGCCAATATGGAGAGGAAATTGGATTGTTTTATTTGCAGTAGAAAATTATCGCTAAATGCTATGGTAGTCGAAAATTCGACCAAAATTCTCAACCTTTCACCTTCATTAATTCTTCATAAGAAAGAAAGTACTAAGATATCCGTCAGCAAAATACCCATTTAAAGCACCTTTTAAGAAGGTTAATTATTCAAGCATGTTTTTAATTTACCTTAAATATATAAATTATCGACTCTTGTTGTGGGTATTTATTTTTCTCAGTGATGTGTTTTCGTGTTTGGGTGAGTTTTCAACTATGACCTAAACGACAGGCTGCAGTAGGAAGAAAGTCCAAGAAGTAATTATTAAAGTGCGGTTTTAAGAAATTGAACCATCATTGTGTTTGCTCTCCATTCACATGTAAATTTTCTTATATCCTTCGTTGTTTATTCGAACTACAATAATGAGGTCATCAGCGCACAACACTGGCACCGTTTAAATGAAATACAGGAGATGTGCATTTTTCTACGCTTTCAAGGACGAATCGTCATGAGGTCGATAGTTGAAGTCTTCAGCCATTCGTTTGTGATCTTCCGGTGCTATGTGGTTTGAATGCCCAATCTTATTCACGGTGAATGGGGGGAAATTGTAGCTGAAAACTTTTGAATTATACTTTCAAAATAAAGTTAACCCCTCTCTAAAAAATATTTTGGTAAATGCGTTTTAGTAATTTCTTTCTTTGAAGGTTTTGATAACCATAGAGAACATTGTGTATATTTCTGGGCAATCTATTGAAACACCTAAAATGGAAAATTCTTTGCCAGCATTTAAAGGACTATCGATAACTCTTCGTTACTCCTAACAGATATACCTGTAAAAAATAAGCGGGAGTAAGTGTATCTTAGTATACACAAAACGGTATGAATTAGAAGGCATTGGTCTCAAGGAAAATATTTAAAGCTAAACAGGATCTTTGGAAATAGTAGGAAAATATTGGGTAAATTTTTGATGCCGGTTTCCCTAGGTTGTCATCAGATTTAAGAACTTAAGCAAAACAATAAATTAAACGTTCCGTCTTGCGCAAAGATCAATAGTCACATCATCGTGCGTCTGTATTGATTGTTCTTCATCACTGCTATTTTTCACTGAGGTTTTGTATATGGCATTAAACTCGGACGTTTTGGCGGTGCAGACCCCTACAATGCGAGTTTTGTCCCAGGAGAAGTACGAAGGGGTGCCTGGTTACTTGGAATAGATGTTCACGCCTCTGGACTGCCGGTTCACGTTTATGGATGCGTGTAGAGATACATTTTCCCGTTTGGCCACAATGTACGGCATCGAAGGCACGTTACACTTCTATTTAAACGTATTAGTCACTGACTGGCATGGCAACATGTGAACTTATGAAGAATTTTATTCCTATGACGTCCCTGTAGAGGAAATTAAGGGAAGAATTTTCGTTTTAGTCAGCCGCATCTCAAACAAAAGAAAAACGGACCAAAATGCAGTTAATTCGTGTGAAGTCGCCTCGGAATGTATACTTAAACTGCGGGCCATACGGTACAGTGGACTTATTTTTGGAGGATATTTACGGAAAAACCTATCTGAAGGACTATTTTCAAACGTTTTTCTATTTGTGCTGATCTACTTAATAGTTATTTTAAACTCGTAGGATTTTGTATCTTTAACACTTAACTTAACTCAGTTATGTAGATTTTTGACATTTCAGGAACTTCCCGTTTTTATGTGAAGTTCATATTCCTACAAACTGTTATATTAAATTTTAATATTGTTTAAATATTTTCAATTCGCTTAGAGTCCTTCACTATTATTTTAAAGTTTCAGTCAATTTGCTGTTTCCCGTCTGCGAGCGATTATAAGGTATATATAACTATATTTGTTGACTGTCAGCATGTATATAACTACACGGAACCCCCTATAAGTATTACAATATAATGAACTCCAAAATGTGGGGCATAGGATACCAGGATAAAATTGATCATCTCAATTTTTCCATTTATTGATAGCTGGGTCCAAATAAAATGTAACAAAAACGTCCAGAGGTTTCTTCGGTTGGAAAAATGGTTAGGCACCATTCCCATGTGACGGGGGCCCAGTGCTAAAGTTGCATGGGGTATCCACTACAATGCCCTTCAACCTTAGCCTTACCCTACCACACCGGCCTCGAATTGGGCGAAGAATGCGGGCTGCATATTCCATATTCTGCCTTTTATCCATGCAATGGAAGGCCACCCTTAAGCGGTGTGGTGTGTGAGCCCCCTTAACGGGCCACATAAAGATGGGCTGGACCAACACGGGGGCCGAATCAGGGTGCGGTAGGTGTTATTTGGGATGAGGTACCATTACAAATGCGGAACCTGGGGGGTGCTTTCCAAACATGGGCACGCGTGGCTGCTGGCTCTTGGATATGATTCACCTGCGCCTGACCCCGCCTCCAGTCTTCTTGACTATGTCTTGACACTGCGCACAGGTGTGTAAGGGAAGTGAGAGTACGGTAGATGCAGTGCAAGTGTACTATGACATAAAACCAATTTGCTCACAAGTTGCCGTCCCTGCACCACCCTTCTGTGGAGCATACAGTGGTAATCGTCGGACTACGACGATTTAACTGACATGCATGTGTCCATATTGTCCTGCACAGTCGAATGGTAACTTCATAGATTTTCTTCTTATTTTCGTATCCACGTAACCTTGAAGGCCACACACAGGTGAGCTGACAAAAAGCTGCCAAACTGTCTGTTTACCTACAGGCTTCATATAGGAGCGAAAATAGCTTGTAGTAAACTTTTTTTAATTGCATATTTTCTCCTTTGCACTCTGTTGTCACTTTCTTAGTTCTGATTAGAATGAAAGTTCAACTGCCTAGCGCAGAGAGAGAGAGAGAGAGAGAGAGAGAAAGAGATAAAGATAGAGTCTTAGCGATCTAGGGAACTTGTTTTTGTCTTAATTTAGGTTACAACGGCTCTGAATTTCGGACACAGTGAGAGTGCCTGAATTTTTCTGCGTAGTACAAATTCCTACACGCCTTTCTCTTTGCTTATGTTTGGAGAGATGTTTTGAGAGAGAGAGAGAATGAGTGAGAGGGGGAAATAGAGCGATGTTCAAAGGAGAGTAAAAGGTATGCATAAGTTAGACTTCTATTTCTCTTAGTGCCCCAAAGTAAGTTTATATAAAACATCGGATGGAATCAGATGGAACTTCCTTGTAGTAGTTTATGCGTAGGAGCAAAGTGCTAAAAACAGCTAATTGCTATATTGGGGTAATATGGTACCGTCAGCGAAGACATTCATTGAAGGGAATATTTCCTACTACCTTCTCATCGTCGGAGAGGCTGTAGGTAGTAATCCCCGGGGACTTGGCATTCCAATTTTCCTTATATTTATTTGTTCTACCTTTAAATAACTGTCTTTTGTTCGCTTTGACGGAACTGGATGGCAAAAATCAATTTTTGTCTTCATTTCTGCCATCAAGGCTGATCAGGTAATACCAACGCAGCTTGACCATTAATTTGTGAGGACACTGATCAGTGGGCTTATTTATAAAGAATCCTTCGCATCATACTTGCACTCTGCGGCTCTTTTTTCCAAAAGCATGTTCATTTGCTGGTATTGAAAGTTAAACGGATACTTTAATGGCTTTGCATTTTTCTGCGTTTTAGGTTCCTTATAATTTAATCTCTAACTTACAGTAAATAAGTCTGAATTAAGTGTTATAGGCGCAGACCAAAATGAATGCGAATACTTGAATAAAAGTCCACCTGCTACAACAGGAAATCCACTGAACATTCATTTAACTGCGAATGGGCAGCCAAAAATACAAATTTTGGGGTTATCGGTGGAACAATATTGAAAGCTCAGGTAATAACTAAAAGCCCCAACATCCGTGTTTCGCCGGTGCATCCCCTGGCCTTCCCCGTGAGCTTTCTCTTAAGTACTCTATTTTTAAAGTTGCTCAATACTAACTTCCTCAAAAATTAATTAAAACTGGATTATTTTTCCGAAAGCGCCGGGTCACGCTGGTGAGCCAACAAATGAGCCGAACCCCTCGCAGCTGTGTCTAGCAGCGGCAAAATATTAGTGAAACTTGAGCCAAAGTTCATCCGCTTCAACGGTTTAACCATTTAATATTCGTTAAATTGCTAACAAACAGACATAAGTATATATTTCAGTTACATGCTATACCATAGTGACAGCACAGGTGCTAGCCAAACCCCAGTCACCCGGGTTTCCTGATATTCGGCTGCTGCATGACGCAGATGTGAGGGGTTCGGTTCATCTTTGGGTCCCCCTGCATTCCCCGTGTACTCCCTGGTAGAAAACTTCCTTCCTTTGACCCACTTGTGAAAACCTTGGTGGCCTCAGTGGGATTTGAACCCACGTCAGCAAGAGGAAGACTTTAGTACAGCCAATGCTCTGGCCAACTGAGCTACGAGGCCCCACCGGGAGCCCCAAGTTTAATCACACTGGTCAAGTTACCTACTCGGTGGAGACTCGTAGCTCAGTTGGCTAGAGCATTGGCTGAACTAAAGCATTCCCCTTGCTGATGTGGGTTCAAATCCCCCTAAGGCCTCAAGTTTATCACAAGAGGGTCGAAGGAATTATTAAAATCTGTCAAAATCCTCCACTAATTAATTGTGCCCGGTAGTCATCTGGTTGATTCTAAAATTGATTGCTTAGGAAATCCCGCTTGGGCAGTCAGCTTACTGTATCAGAATTGGTGAAATCCATACGTTGCAGTAGACTTAGCAGGTAACTAAACTCAAGTTTGATTAAACTCATGGCTCCCGATGGGTCCACGTAGCTCAGTTGGCTAGAGCGTTGGCTGTACTTAAGCCTTCCCCTTGCTGGCCTGGGTTCGAATCCCATCGCGACTGCCGAGTTTTTCACAAGTAGGTCAAAGAAATAATACAAATCTGCCGAAATCCTCTACTAGATACTCCATTGATTCCAATTGGAGTTTTTACCTGAAAGCGCATGGTTTACGCTGTTGGACCCACCGCAGCTGTGCCCTGTAGTGGCAGAATATCCGTGAAACAAGTGTGACAGCGCTTATGGCTAAAAATTTTGCTGTAAATATGGTGTATTACGTAACCCCCATATATACTTCCTCTTTTACCCTCAACGTTTTATGCATGAAAATAATGCCCTCAATAAGAGCGCCTTTCGTTCACACTGAAGTTCCTGTAAAATTGCTTATCATAAAAGATCTGATTTAAGGTTGCAGAGATGCATGTTCACAATTCCGCTGAATGCCCATTTGAACCGCAATTTCACACAGACCTAAGCATTTACTTTCTATGAATGACATGCTAGTTGTAAAAGAATCCCACGTGCTATGGTTTTTTTAAACTATGTTTTATGCAGCTGACTAGTTTTTTATGAAACCATAGAGGCAAACGCTAGTGATATCCCTGTGTTGAGGCTTAAAAATTCCGAAAGAGCTGCGTATGATTTTGTTTGGATCACTAAAAAAGTGCAATTTCTTTAAGATAACTCTTCGAAGATAATGAATTTAACGATTCCTTTCAGTGTTCCATTTTTGTGTCTGCTAAAAGTTAATTTTTACATTCAAGCTACTGGGACATTTTATATAATTTGCTGTAAATTTTTGATCGCACAGTATACAGTTTAAAGCAAATTTGAACCCTCGCACTTGCACTGCAGTCTCCTCAATATAAAACTACAGTAAGGGCCATATTTCCTGAAATCTCGGATTTCATGAGATAGGATGCATGAAAGGCGGGCTTTTGAAATTTAGCCGCCATCTTTTCTGCTCTCCATTCGCATCTGAATCCTCTTATATAACAAAAATGAGGTCATCAGCGCACGACGCTGGCACCATTTTGAAGGAAGTCTAAATTCATTAATATTTTTGAGACGCATTCAAGGACGATTCTTCACGGTGAATGGAGGAACTTTTTGCTGAATTTTTTTGGAATTTTACTTTCAAAATAAAGCGTAGCTCTCTCTCTCTTATGCGAAATCAACCCACACTCCATTGCCCAAAGTTTTTACAGGAGTAAATAAGCGACCGCTCTTAAAAAGAAGGCATATCGTAGTTTAAAAATTAATATTTCTTGTTTGAGAAATGCGATTTTTTCAGAAAAGTGGCAAATTTCGAAAACTTAAAAAATCGGGGTAGCTAATTAACTGGAAGTTTTAAATGAACAGAATACTTGTCCATGTAAACAAACGAGTAAATAAAACACCGCAATTAAATTTATTTTATCAAAAGTCCTTTAGTGTATATTCTATGTTAGTAGTTTTCCAGATTAAGAGCAGTGGAAAGTATGGTCGTTACCAAACAGCCTACATTTTGAGTATATAATCTAACATAGTTTACCAAGAATTGGTGGCTTCTTCTTGCGTTTAACATGCATCTCACTATAACAAAACAGATTTTCGCTTGATTTTCGTAAGAATAAAATGTGTCACAAGCTGAAATGTTGAGAGGCTGGTCAGTGACTTATAAATGTAAATATAATTGTTAAATAAAAGCTTAAACCTACTATTTTATGCATATTTAGAGGACATTCCTTTTGTTAAATTTCTTCCTTAGTATGTTGGGTGTTGGATAAGGATAAGTTTCAAATCGTCCTTGAAATGATTGTAAATAGTTTACGCTTTCCTGTGTTTTCTATCTATTGTCCATAAATGTAGATTTGTCTTTAATCAGCTTGTTAAAACCTTAAAGATAAGATATTTCTTAAAGGCGTTTACCGAAATACTGACTTATGAGACATTATTTCTAATGAAGATGGTCATTTTGGGTCATATTTGTAGACCCACTCAAACACGAAAACTCGTTGCAAGGAACATTAAACGCCCACAACATAATTCGGCAATTAATACGACTAAGATCGATTTAAAAATCTCGTATAATAAGTCGCCTCTTTAAAAAAAAACACTTTAATGAGGTATGTCATTGTCGAATGTCTGCGAACTCAGCCGTTTTCCAAGATCATTTCAAGGAAACAATGGGGACGTTCGACCGATGTTTTGACTTCGCTAAAAGTAAGGGATACAATGTCTGCTGAAAATGTAAAGACTTACTTATTTCTTTCTATTAGAGCGTTTTTCGCTATACATGCTTACTTTTCGACCAGGTTCTAAGATTGTAAATGCGGAGAAATGTCAATCTTTTTGTCAAACCAATGTAAATTTTGCCGTATTCATTAATAGTTAACTGCAGATAGATATTTGTCTGAACGTCTTTCGCGTACGGCGTGACAGAGAACAATAATGGCATGTAGCGGTTTTTCGTATATATGCTTGTTTCCAGTCCAAATTACCGGTGTGGTAAAACAAAATACACTCACACAAGTTTATTACTGAGTTGTTTGGCATAAGAAGTCACGAAGTTGAATTTTAAAACTTTATCCTTCCTTGTTTGCCCGAAAACAATGTGATTTCTCATATCTCCATTGACCTGATTTTTTGTGAACGCAACATTACATTTTCCGTTCTCTGAAGGAATATATATTAAAAAAATTTTAAGTTTATGTTAATATTCGTTTATAGTACAACGCACACAAACAAGAGTATTTGGTCCAGAAAATGCGATAACGTAGGAAAACACCTGCAAATCATGAAACATCGGCTTTGGTCCCATTTTGCCAAGTTTTGCCTTCAAGAAACACATCTGAACTGAACTCTCGTTTAGTAAACAGCAATTGCACCTCAGAATAGTACAAAAAACAATAAACATCTTTAACTATGTACCGTACTACCATCTTAAATTTCGAGGATGGAATTTAATGAGATAGGCAATCCACTCTATGTGCTTAAAAGACTTGCATCATTAAAACATCCCGTTTGCGAACCTAAAATTGGCTAAACTCAACTTGAGCCATCGTCTCTGATGAAAACGTCAATTTATTATGACTTCTGGGATATGTTTTGTGAACAGTTTTCGTGTTCACTTATTTTTGTTTGTAAAAGTGAAATTTTACTCGTATCTTTGAAAATTTTAAGTTTATTTATTTTTCCTTGGGAGCGGTCTTGCCATTTTTCACCGGGTCAGCATCATTTGAAAATTTTAATCATACCTTACAATCCTAAATACTTTGACATTGAAACAGAAAAAGGAGAGAGCTTTGCCTGTGGCTAAAGACCCAAATAAAGTTTTTAAAATCAATATTTATTGAGCCTTGATAGACGTTTAATGCGTTTTTATTATGTGAAAATGTCTGCATTTGCCTTTTATTGAAACTCTTTTTAAGAAATTCCTTGAAAATCTAACAGGTGCGCGGGACCAATGCTGGTCTTTGAAAACTTCTACAGCTCCAAATGGGTCCTTTCCGCAGGTTAATTACTTCAGTTTTGAGGGAGATCTCTGCACTCATGTTTAGCGCTTCATCTATGACCCATACATAGACGTGTGCCAGTGATTCCGTAAAGATCTCGGATAATGGTCACATGTCGTTTGCCAGCTACTCGTCATTTACCTTAAAAAATAAACAATTCACCTAACCAAACTAGGATGGGTTTGGGATTATTTTCATGTGCCTGTTACTCCGGACTTATTTTACAGATAAGAGCTTTTTGAAATGTTTTCAGCTGATTAACCTAATAGATCTTGCAGGTTGGTTAGTCCTATCATGTTAACGAGCTATCGAAGCAAAATGCGGAATAAAAATCAATTGAGCATGCAGCTGAAATTCACAAATGCAACCGTAATTTTTTTATTAGTAAAGTAGGTACTTTGAACTACGCGAAGGCTTTGCGGCAGTCCGCAGATCAGCTCGCGCAACACTGCAGACAAGGCGCCAATGGATTCACTTTAGATCTGTGGACAGATTCGAGCTAACACTTCGAACTTGGCAGGGTGCTTTGGCATTTAGAGCAACCTAAGGATTCTCCATCCGCTGTCACGCGCTCTATCTCTCTCTATCCCCCTCTCGCTCTCTGGCTCGCACTCTGATTTACGCTGTAACAGGCCAGTTGAGGCTGGAGTCATTCCGAATGAACCACAGTTGCTAGTTCATATTTCTGATATTCATTGGGAAAAATGCTAATTCCATGTTAACTTACCACATGCATTGGGTACGAAACTATCAAGGGGTTTCTCTGGCGTGGTCTTTGAAGACAGCATGCTTCACATGTCAGCTTTGAGCCGAATAGGCAAAACACTAATGTTCTCTTGTTGTCTGCTTATTAAAGCTGATGATGAGTCCGCATACAGCTCAGGCAATTTAAAAAGGAACGAGGATACGGAAAAAAGATTTCCTGTCTTCGTTAGAAGACAGTTCAGCGTAGCTGAAGGCAAAACCTGTTTATATCCACGCAGTTAATGACTAAGAGACAAAGCTTGGCCTTAAAAAAACTTTTGAAGGAGTTCCGACCTGAGTGAGGAATTGTCCTGTTAAGCTAAACGGATATTTTGTAAAAGATTATATGTATTTGGTGAATATTAAAGACAGGAAAATAAGGATTTGAATAAAAGCATCTGCAAAACCTGAAAGCCCTCTTGGAACAAAAATAGAGTGAAAAAGAGAGGAAAAGAGCAAAAGAGAAAGAGAGAGAGAGAGAGCACGAATAGAAAAAAAATATATCGTTACAGTTGACAGAATAAACGGTTTCTTTAACCGACATTCTCATCAAAAGTAAGTCTCCAATGCAATCTAAAATATTGTCAGTCAAACGAAATTGATCCAATTTGCCGTGAGCTAAACGCCTATACTATGAAAGATTTGTTTTCATAGATTAACGGCATGATCTTGAGACATGAATTATTAACCTGACACCAAAAAAATCGAGACTCTGTTCCCCAACGCTCTGTTGGATAAAACCACTTAACAAATATGTATATACTTGCATTTGAATATTCTGGTTGTTCCACAGAAATCGACCAGCTTACCTCACTAATTTTCGGAAATATCAAATTTTTATTTCTCGGGGTATTATATATTAGTTAGAGACCCCTAGAGTATCCATGGGGGTTTCGGACCCCTCGTAGTTGCCTATTGTTTAGCAGCGACACCGGAGAAATGGGTGTCTGGGATTTTGCTAGCACCTATGCTAACCACAGAGTATAAGCATCGGTCATATTTATGGTAAAAGGAAAGTTACAAGTCAAGTTACAAAATGTGTTCATTCTATTGTGCCTTGGTGCTCAAATAAGAGCCCCTGTTGGCATTCGCATAACGAATAATAGTATAGGTAGATAAGGTATATATCTAGGTAATAATGTCTGAAATGATTAAGGGCAGGGCATAAACTCATACATGACCTTATAGGTTCAAATCCAAATTTTCAGTGAACATTTGAGTCGAAAACAATAAATTACTGTGGACTAACCACGTAATGCCTATTCTACAAACACGTAGTATTGCAAGTAGTATGAATATAATATGGCGATGACAATATACCGTATTCCCGGTTTATTTACTAGTTAAAAACCAAGAAACGTGTTTTGTCTATTTTTCTGCTGCTGTTTGACGCAGCAATGAGGGATTCAGTGCCTCCGTGAGTCCCACAGCGTTATCTGTGGCTGACTGACGACGGCTAATAAACTGAAAATGGACATTAAAGTCTACCTTGTATTTGTCGGAAATTTCCTTCGGTCTCTATCACTAGTCACTGTGCGGCTGCTGGCGGAGCCCGAGAATGAGCCCGAAGGCACTGCGGGACGAGTGAGACCCGTAACCGATCGGTGAGCCTATATCTTGTATTCTTAGTATACCCCTTCGAAACCGACAAGAAAATGAGCTCGTGGCGCAGTGGGTTAGAGCATTAGAGTTCTAGCCAACAGCTCGCGAGTTTTAACCTCTGGTGCCACAACGCCTGGGGTTGGGTATGACGGACTGATGACGGCTACTAAGCTAGAAAAAAAAAAGATATATATTAGCTTAGTAGCTATATGTAGTTACAACCTAATTGAAGTTGCAGAGATTACGCAAACTACTGTAATTTAGTGTATAGCTGTTTATGAGGTTGACTACGTACCTATGAGCAGTCCATTCCAAATAAGCTCGATTATATTTTGCATCAAGTCTCCCGGGAATATTACCAGACTTGCCATGGAAATCATATTTTATCGATCTTTGATGGTAACGCCATCGTGCTAGATATTGAGAGACTCTGGGAAGGATTTCAGACGATTTTGAAGCAGGTATATGTGAAGACAAAATTAAAATCTATACTCGAAAAGAACAGGTTTATGTTTGGTATTCTCTCCTGCGTATACGGATGATGACTCCTAGCAGAAGTCTATTTGCAATAAAAGGTGGATAAGAAAACACATAAACTTCAATTTATGAGCTGTGCCATTTTTAGTGGAGGGGAAAATAATTTTGTCGTTTCATCGTGCAAACTAAGCATAGTTCACTTAAGAGTATAGAAATATAATTTAATTTCTCCAGCGAAAAATTACTAAGTGGCAGGTGCTCTAAGGCCGTTTTTCACCACAAGAAGAAAAAAGAAGGGAACCATTACAGCCAGTGACTGACCTCATGAATTGTTAACCTACATACTTAAATGCATTTCTGCTTAGGAAGGAGTACACAAGTGGGATTTTAAGATTAATTGTCTTTGAGTATACGTTGCCACGTATTTTTTTCTTGTTATGGCATTACCGTCCATTTGACAGTAACGTGGCTTGCCGTTTCACGGTAGATACTTAGGGCAGGAACAATTAATTCTGCCAGATGACATTTTTTACACTTATCAATATGGTTCCCTGTTTATATGTAAGTGTGTCTTTCGGATAACTCCGTCTATTTCTTGAATCTTCCACTTTATTCTAGCGTACACTTGCATTATCTTACTGGCTGTACGCTTGGAGCTATATATGCAGTTGCATTCTTTTGTCTAGATTGATTGTTGACTGTTTTTACTTACGAAATGTATGAGTTGAACCCTTCCAAGCAATTTGAACTGGACGGGCTTAAAGAGGCTAACTCAGCAGGACTTCAGTGAAACTATCCGAACAGGCTATAAATTTGCGATCGGAGCAGAATTCCAAATTATTTCTGAGACGCTTGGATGCCAAATTTAAATGCCCGTCTTCTCGGTCGTCCGCCAGAACCGTGCTCAAAAATGACCACTTAGTGTGCATTTTTCTATGGATTTTCGATGCTCTTATAAATCCAAATATTGTTTTAAGAAAACAGGCTTAAAACTATCTTTAATGTACTCATTCGATAGCAAATTATGTTTTTTTCGAATTTTTTAATTAAGAAAGGCTGTTTTCATTTATGAGAATTGTAAGACCGTGTAATGTTCACGTGAATCGCATAGTATCCGTTCGTTTATAAGTGCTTCTCATAAAGTACACAACATAATCCATATTCATGCAAACTTCCATGAATGCTACATTATATCTTCTTAATGGTCTAGAACGAGGTACGTTTCCTTCGTACACGGAATGCATACAGCCGGTAGACGAAAAACGTCAAACGCAGATTGTGGTCCAAACTATTTGGGCATTGGGAAATATTTTTAATTTAAATTTACTTTTCCTTTGAATTCGAACTTTGATTTTCAATGAAAATAATATAGAAAAGAATACATTCCTTATGTTTTTTATAAAATATATTTCCATTTATAAGGGCATCGAACAGCAATACAAATGGCAAACTACTTAAATAGCCATTTTAATGGAGTTATTTTGTTTTCAGGCAGCCGACAATACATGCATCTAACAGCCGGTGTATAAGCATGTCCGGATTGTCTGGCAGTAAGCTCCCAGTTCAACCTAAGTTTTTTTACCTAATCGCAAATATATTTCCGAATGTTGATAAACGTTTTCGGAGATCGTTCACAGAGTGTAGTTCAGACTAGACCCCTTAACACTAGCTTCTAATGAAAGGTGACAGTATCTCCAAGCCGGTTATGTGAGATTTCATTTGCGTCACAGACTGCAAATCTCTCTGATGATGTGCTCCAGTGAGGATTCGAAACGTCAAGTGAACCCATTTCCTGTTCAAGTGTCCGCATCTTCTCCTTCTGACTCAGTCCCTGTTCATTGGTGTGGTTAACCTTTGCGGACCAATACGTTGCGAATATTTTTTTGAAATAAATTTTAAAACACAGGCCTAGGGAACATTAGGCTCTCTAAATATTCAAATATTTTTATGAAGCATGTTTAAACTCTTCAGGCATTTACCTATGCATCAGGTGACCATCAATTCCGCATCTACGTGATTAGTAGTGTGCCAGTAGCTCTATGAACTTGTTCGAAGAAGAAGAAGAAACTACTTTTTCCTTGTTATTATGCGTGCCACCACATATATGGCGGGCTTTTGAAATTGAGCCGCCACATTTTCCGCTCTCTATTCGCATGTGAATCCTCTTATATGTACGTCGATTGGCCTAGTTCACCCGTTCTTTACTGTATTTTAACCCTATTTGTTTATTCGAACAACAAAAATTAGGTCATCAGCGCACGACGCTGGCACCATTTGACCGATATTTTGAGACACATTCAAGGACGATTCTTCACGGTGATTGGAGGACCTTTTGCTGAGAAATTTGGAATTTATCTTTCAAACTAAAGCGTGGCTCTCTCTCTATCTCATTAAGAATCCCAGTCACCATGCAAACAATGCAATTAAATAGAAACAACCCAACCTACTACAAATGCATTCAAATAACCACCATTTAATAATTAGTAAAGACGCATTCTTCGTGATTCATTACAGTGTAGTAAAGACACCCCAACAAGCACTTCAAAGAAATGCCCTAAAAGGTAACTGTGACGAGGACTTACATGCCAAATACACCATATCCAACTGCATGCGTCCTAGATTAGGCGAAGGTTTATATAGATTAAAGATAATCAGTACTATGTGAGCAACCGTCTTTTACACTTTGTAGGGTTTAATCGTCAACCATACCTCCTTACTGGTTGGTATAACTTTAAGGTTAAGGTTGTACGTGGTTAGGTACAGTGCTGGTACCCCCAAAGTTTCTGGTGAAACTATTGCCGTCAATAATTGGTTCAGTTGTTGGCTGCTGTGCTCACAGTTGGCTGCCATTTTAAGTAACTCATCACCTCAAGATCTTCCCATAGTGTTAAACAGCCTGCTTATGTTATTAAAAAATTGAAGAATAATGCAGTAATATCGTTTTTCTTAATAAATACCACGTACACATGTACTGGGTTACCAAAAACTTCCAGAGCACCATTTTAAATTATAAGTTTCAGGAAATGTTCTAATTTTCGGTTTCATTTCGCGGGGTACAGCCGATAGGACACAAAAATGGAAAACCATAGTGAATAACGACAAGAAGTATATCGACTTGTCTACCTGTCACAAAGACAAGTATCATACTTTTAAAATTAATTGCTCCGAGGCTTAGTTTTGATTGTAGAGGCCTTAATTTAACTTCATACTGCCAGAAGCATTTTAAACGCTCATTCTAAATGGGAAAAGGTTAATATCTTCCAGCATGTATACCGGCTATAGCCGAAAATTGTTTTAGTAGCTTTTTGCGTCAAATATATAAATAGAAAGTGCAAAATTGATTGCCTGCTTACCACACAACAACTGAATAAAAAATTAAGGAAGCTGCAGGCTTTTCGGGTCCGGTGCAATTGTGGACAAAGCAACAACTTCTGTAAACTGAGAGATTACTCTGGATAAAACGGGTTGAACGTGGAGCAGCAGTCAGGAGAAGGAGGAGAAAGAACAGAAGGAGGAACGTTACCTCCCAGATCGTGGCTCATTCAACGGCATCTGGCCAAATTTTTAAGTTTTGCGGGTCTGAAATTATCTCAAGAGGTGACAATCACGTGCCTCGTGAGCAGCGTGAGTCATTGTTTTTTGGCCCGCATTCAAATAACAAGCGTAATGACCTCCCGCCTCCATACACTGCATTGCGATTCTACCTGGGCAAAGAAATGAATCACGTGGCAAGTGCACGAGTGACCAATGGCTACAGTGATGATGAGCCTAACTGCCGGGTAATTGCCACGTTAAGAAGCCGCACTTACTGTACTCTCTCTCTCTCTCTTCCCTCACCCACCTTCGTCCGGTGTCAAGACAGAGTCAAGAAGATTGGTGCTGGGATTCTGACGCAGGTATCTGGCACGACGTGATCCTGAATCTAAGCGTAACACCATTCCCCCCGCATATTCGATATTTTTTATTAGAGCGCAACCCGATAGCGCCTGCCGCGCCCTGATATAGCCTCCATATTCGTCCAGCCTATTTACCACGCGACCCATTTAGGGGGGCCTGTAGACAGTGCATTAGTGCCTAATAGGGCCTTGGCAGTAATTACACCCCCTATCAAGGATTTAGGCTAGTTGATTAACTAAAAAAGTTAGAGTGAGACACGGAAATAGAAATGCCATCTCATTATGCCAAAGGTGGCCCTGCGTCAAATTCTATAAAAGATTATTATTTCCTTATCATCACTGGAATCCTTACCTTGGTTTTAAGGGAAACTCTTAGCGTAACCCTAAAGCCTTATCCAAATCTAACCTTTATTCTTCCTCTAACTTAACCTTGATGACAAAACTTACCTCAAGCCTACTTTAACCCCAACACCAGCTCTGACACCTACAGTCACCTTAATGTTGACGCTAAACTGAAAGCTGACCCTAACCTTAACTTGAAATTCAAATCCAGCCATAGACTTAGCCCTAAACTTAAGTCAACCCTGATGCCAAACTTGAACCCTCTTCTAAGCCTTAAATTTGCCCTCAACCAAACTTTTTCCTTAATCTTAATCTTAACCTGAAACTAACCCTGATCTTATGCCTAACCCTAAACTTTATATTTGCCGTAATCAGCCTGGAAATCAGAGTTGGGGTGTGTGTCTTGCGAAGGTACGTTTTCGGCTCTTTTTATGCATTGCAGGCAATCAAGGTTCCATACCCCATCTTCCCGCATTACGCACATGATCAGCTCGACACACAGGCATCCTTAGACCAACCTCTTTTTAGGGCTTACTCTATAGCAACATCTTCGTATTCGCTGGGTGAAAGTCGCAGATTTGACCTACAAAGGGGCAGATATGAGAAAACACTTCGTCAAAGCCGTGTGGGTGGCGTGTCTTCCTGAAGAAAACGGCTTCAAACGGCAGAAAATTCAGCCCCAGTCAGAGGAAGATTAATAAACGTATGATTTGCAAGTGACTGATGACTGACGAAAAACTGGAAACCAGCCTAAGACCAACCAAGAAGCGGGTGCAGAGCTTAAGGCATTTTTAGCGGACAGATTGAGGCTATTCGTTATTCGTGTCCTTGCCGGTTGTTGATTGGGGCTTTTGAAACCACTGCCTAATGAAAGAGGCAACAGTCCAATTACGCTGTAGAACCATGCTCACTGTAAAGTCATAATTGACGAATTTTGTCCTTGGTTGCCGAAAAGGTGTTGCATTTGTTGACACATGCATGCAAATCCCACTTACAGATGCTTTAGCTTAGACTTTACTCCCTTAACGTTGATTGCTTTTGTTCCAAAAAAATTATAGCGTACCAGCATTGAAAATGGATTTCTTCCAGGAATTTTATTGCCTGGATCCGGTGCCAACGTTCAAAGAATACCTCGGCGGTATCTTCCTGAACATTCATTTTCCGAGGCAGAAAACAAACAGCTGGCCTGCCTTTATGTCCTCGCCTGACGCAAAGATTTTGGTCAGCTAAAAACAAACTGCTCGGGAAAGCGAAGATTACGACGCAAGTACTGAACTTCAACAGCAACCACCCAATCAGTCACAAGCGCAGTTGCGAAGGGCAGTAAGTTGGTGTGGTGAGGCACACTGAATTGTACCCGAAGATAAGTTTATCGAATTGTGATAGGTTTGACGGATGTGCAGAGAAAATGGCTACCCGCGACACAATGTTAACTGGTGCATATGCAAACCAAACGATGGACTAAATTGCACCAACGCCAAAATGTGGCAAGTGATTCCGTACGTAAAGAACCCTTTAAGAGGCCATAGGCTGTCTTTTCACCCTACTTGAAGTTAGAGTCACACGCAGGCCAGAGGCATTTAAAATGCATCGGGTGATGAGAACAAAAGACCCGCCAGTTCGACTGTCGTTTTCGACGATGTCCACCGTATGCCCACAGAAGGGTGATGCAGGGACGGCAAATTGCGCTGGATTACAGTGAGAGTAGGCTTGCACTGCATCTACCTCACACTCTGTCACGCTCCCTCTGGGCCAGTGTCAAGAAACAGTCAAGAAGGCCAGAGGTGTGGAGATGGCACAGGCCCATACGCATTTTGGTTCAACACCAAACAATAAAACAACAACAAAAAATAGGGGTTGTTCAGATCCTAATTGAAGGGGAGTGCCATAAAGGCCACACTAAGAAGGAGCCATTGCAGCCTGACTCTCAGTCCGCCAGTCAGCCACTTTACACAAAACACACACTGGACTGACCCCGTGGTTCGAGTTATCCCGTTAGTTGGCAACCTTCTAAGCTACGGCTTTTAGCGCACCGTGATAGTTTCAAGCGCATCAGATTGTGTATAGTGAGGAAAATGCGGTGTGCCATCTACCTCTCTCTCTCCCCACACCCACAATAAGACCACCATCTAAGATGGTCAGTTGTCTGATGTTGGAGTGAGCGCATTGGTTGACGGGACGGCGTACGCGTCTTTGCGAACCATGGCACAACCCGGCCCCCATAACGCACACACTAGGATTCATTAAACCAGGGGATATGAAGGAGCCATTGGCGTCTGACTCCCAGTCCACTGGTCAGAAACTCAATGCACATCACACACGGGACCAACGGTGTGGTCTGGTGTAAGCGTCAGTTGGCAGCCTTTCAAGCTAAGTTTTCGAGGAAATCGTGATGTTTTCAGGTACGTGATGATGGTAAGGGCGTTGTGTATGTATTGGTGGAGGCATTGCACGTTAATGTGGTTTAGCCTACGGTGGTTTACCGCAGGTTATCGTAGAGATGGATGTAATTTAATAGGTCCATGTGGTGCGTGCATGTGCGGAAGCAGTAAGGGAAAGAGAATACAGCGATTTCTGCTGAAGCTTGGTGCTCCTGGCACTGGTTTAGCAGTTCATGTACCTTGGATTCACAAGTGAGTGACCAGGCCGATTCGTGAGGTTAATGTGCGGTCACAATGAGGACTGAGCCCCCATCACTGGTGGTGGTAGTGGTTGTGGTGGTGGTGGTGGTGGTGGTGGTGGTGGTGGTGGTGGTGGTGGTGGTGGTGGTGGTGGTGGTGGTGGTAGAGTTAACAAGTGATGAGTATTGCGATGTGGTCCCTATGATGGTGAGATTAGGGGAATTGGTGCCAGTGGTGACCGTTAGGGACTCCAAAGGAGGGTTTGCAGAATTTTAACGCAGAATTTGAAGTGATCGGACTTTTGTTGCATTCCATCCGAAGGTATCCGACTAGACCGATTCACAGGCAGAAGATGTATTGACAGGGCGGGTATTTTTGGAGGGCTTAGGTTTCGGCGGTGTTTGTCGGGGTGCGGATGACTTTCGTGTGCCCCTTTTTGCCTTGGCGGAGGCGATCCGAGTAGCTTCATAGATTGCTGCTCCTGTCATTGCTGCCCTCCTCCAGGCCGATCGGTACCGGGCGCAGTACTTCTCGTTTGTCGAGTTGATCTGCAGATGCTTCGGGAGTGTCCTCATCGGGTCGCAATTGACCCCCTTGTAGACGAGAACCCGTGACGACATCTCTATAGAAGATTTGTTGTGTAAGACACCCGTCAGCAATTCTCACATAGTGGCCGTTCCAGCGCAGTTGCAGTTCTTTCAGCTGGGTGTAGATGCTGAGGAGGCCTGTTCGTTCTAACATTTATGTTTTCGGGATCCTGTCTTGGTATCTCAGCTTTATTTCTGCAGAGGTAGATGAGGTGGAAGAGGGTGTGCTTCCGGGCCTGCTTTTTAAAGATCGTCCAGGTCTCCACTCTGTTCATCAGCGTCGGGATTATGATAGTTTTGTACATTTTGCGTTTGGAGCTGAGGTGGAGATCCTGTCGATTCCAGGCGAGGTTCTGCATGCGTCCGAAGGCGTGGCTGGCTTTGGGGATCCGGTCGGCGACCTCATCGTCGATTTTGGTGCTGCGGGAGAGGTTGCTTCCCAGGTAGGTGAGGGTATCCACGGTCTTCAGATGAGCACAGTTGACGTTGATGCGAGCAGTGTTGTAGATGGTATTGGGTGGCAGCTAATACATGGCCCCCGTTTTCTTCGTGTTGATGTGCGGTTCGAAGTTGTCACAAGTGGCAGCGAAGAGGTCCATGCTCCTTTGCATGTCCTCTTCGGTTGTTTAATTGAGTTCGCAGTCGTCAGCGAAGGGAAGTTTATGGATGGTGGCTATGGATACACGCGAGTGCGAGTGCATCCGCCGTTGATTGAGGAGTTGGCCATTCATCCGGTAGACGATGCGGATCCCGAGGCGTTCGTTACGGTGGGCTTCCATTGGTATGGCAGAAAACAGGTGATTGAAGCGGGTAGGTGCGATGACGCAGCCGTGCTTCACTTTGTTGGTCACTGCGAAGGCCTCTGAGACAGCACCATTGTCCATTGTCATCATGGAATTGACGCACCATGTGAGAGAATTTCTCGGGACATCCGAATTTCTGCAGGATCTTCCGCAGTTCTTCGCGATTCACCGTGTCGAAGGCTTTCGTCAGATCCACGATAGTAGTGACGAGGTGTGTTTGCATCTCTTGACACTTCTCCTGCAACTGGCTTGTGGCAAAAATTATGTCGGTGGTGCAGCGATAGTGGCGGCGGTTGTCGCAGAGTTTTTGTGGTTCCCCTTCATCTTGTAGGACTGGACAATTTCGATGTCTTTGAACTCCTGAGGGACCTGTTCTTGGTGCCAAATCGCCTGGAAGAGCGCTGTGAGCTGGTTCATTAGTTAATGGGCCGCCATGCCTGCACATCTCAGCAGGTACCTGTTTGATCTAAATGCTTTCAAGCTTGAGATTTGCTGCACGGCCTTGAATGTTTTTAGAAAGAGGAAAGGAAGCTTAAGTTCAGCGTTGGTTTCCACTTGAGGCAGTTGGTCGATGGCGCCGTTGGAGATGGTGGAGGTCCGGTTAAGAACGCTTCGGAAGTGCTTGGCCAAACGCTTCAGAAGTTGCGTCATCTCAGTGAGTAGGGTTATTCCGTCAGCACTGAGAAGAGGGGTGGCTCCTTCGACGGGAGGTTCATAGACAGCCTTGGTGGCGATGAAATAGCTCTTCCATTCGTTGCGGTCTTTACTACCCTCAGATCTTCCTCAGCCTTGTGAGCCATTTAGGCATCGTGCATCTCCCACAGTCGTTGCTATACAAGGCGGCGACTTCGGTAGAAGGCTGTCTTGTTTGCATCGGTAGGGTGCTGAGCGTAGGCTTTGTGCCACTGGTTCTTCTCAACGAGCAGAGCGTTTATGGCTGCGTCGTTGTCATCAAACTCGTCCTTGTTTTGACGGTGTGCGTTGTCGAGGACATCCAGGGCAATGGACTGAACCGTGTCCCTCAGTTGGCACTAGCGGTTCTCCATGAAGACGTCCTCGTCGCTGGCAGGAATGTTGGATTGCCGGTTGGCCAGCTCGTTGCTGAAATAGAGATGGTGAGCAGGCACATTAAACAAAACAGTATTCAACTTACCTTGTGGTCACTTACCTTGAGGTTTGTTACGTGGTTGCAGACGAAGCCTCGTCTTTGAGATGACGAGGCGATGATCCGTTCATCCGTCGGCACAGGGACCAGCACGTTCTCTTAGTCTCGCCTCCAGACCAGAACATAGGTTAGCAAGTGCCAGTGTCTCGACCGAGGTTGTATCCACGTGGCCTCCTCCGGCGTCGGAAGGCGGAAGGTGTTGGTCAGCAGAAGACGGTGTTCCGCACAGATTCACAGAAGAAGTAGGCCGTTATCGTTAAAACCACTGTCCACGGGGCTTTATCTGTGCCAATGCGGGCGCTTTCGGTACAGTTAGATAGAGAGAAAGCTACGCTTCTTTTTGAAAGTAAAATTCCAAAAATTTCAGCAAAAAGAGTCCTCCATTCACCGTGCAGAATCGTCCTTTAATCCGTCTGAAATTATCGATCAATTTGGACTTCTTTCAAAATGGGGCCAGCGTCGTGCGCTGATGACCTCGATTGTGTTGTTCGAATAGACAAATAGTGTTAAAATACAGTATATCATGGGTGAAATAGGTCAATCTACGTACATATAAGAGGATTCACATGCGAATGGAGATCAGAAAAGATGGTGGCTCAATTTCAAAAGCCCACCCGCCCTGGCGTTGGAGGGAGGGCGTGCAGGCTCTCCAGCATTTGTCCTTCGCCGCATGAGAACTCATCATTGGGGACGTAGGTGCTGATGATGGTGGCTAAATAGTCTCCCTGAAGAGATAGATGGAGACAGACAGGTCAGACGTCCCACGTTGTCGTTCCGGATGTCATAACAGTGTCGCGTCACTCTGTCTTTGGGCAGCCGCTCCAAAAGAATTTATAGCTGTTTCCCACCTCTCTCAGCTGACCCTGTTCAGGGAATTTTAGTCTCGTTGAGAGATGCACTGTCCCCTATGAATTGCGCCAGGTCCGAGCCCCTTCCTCCACGAGGAGGCAAGCAGTGTTGTCCCTCAATCGGGCTGCTGGGACATCACAGATGGATACCGAACTCCACTATGGGTCATGATTTGGATTAGTGACAGAGCGATCGATTCGCCTGGGCCACCAACGTGATTACTTTCGTGCCCACCGTATGACTTTCGACCGTGAAGGGAAGAGAGAAGGGTGAGGAGAGATGTGGGTGGGTAAGGGGGAAGAGGCAGGGAGGATGGGAGAGGGGGAAGAGCAGGGGGAAGGGAGCAGACGTTCCGGGTGTGGGGACACTCAAAAACCAGAGGCCCTCACTTGGTTTAGCCCACCGGTCGTGGCAGTTAACTGGGGTGTGGCCGCTGGGAAGAATCCAGCTTTGAGGAGCTACAGGTGAGAGTTGGGTACCAGTTAGAGGTGGCCACAGGAGCATTTACCACCTTTACGAGAAAAATGGAGCAACCTTATGCTATCTGTGTGTTACCCCCTATCTAGTACCCTTTGTAACCCGAAAAAATGGTCCACTGCCACAGCAAGAAACGTATGGAGTCGTTTAGCGAATTTATTGTAGTTGTTTGCAAAGCCACTACGTTGGAAAATTTGGAAGACTGTTTCGAAGACGAATTTCCGAACACGCAGTAGTAATGTGGAGAAATGACGCCAATTTTCAAGTTGCTGCTCCTCCGACGACATGTGGCCAGGGCGAAATTCTCGCGGCCTGTGCAAAGAACAAGAACCCCACGACTTGCACCATAAAGTGCGGCAGTTACAATAAAGCAGTCTACATGACACGCCAGAAAGAAACACATAAGAAGCTGAGCGTAAATGTGAACGATTGGGGACTTCAAAGAACTGTAAAAACCCAAGCTAACACAGCGTGCAGTGATATGAATAATCCCTCGCGTACAGCATGAATTGGCTGCCTATCAACTTCATGGGCATAAACATATCCTTCTCTGAACTGAAAAATCATAAATTATATAGCTGTTTGTAGAACACTTCAGAGGAATCCTCACTCCGTCACCTCAAAATCCAAGTCAGATCTTCACAAAGTCCCGGCTGCAATAGAAGAAGATCAGCGTCCAATCGCAGAGTGGTGTATCACTTCCAGCTGAAAACCCCGTTTATGGGGCCCTCAGTTCAAAAGCTATTGAAATAAGGTCAAATCAAGCACGACTTCAAGGACTTCATCAGCGTCGATTTATATAGAGGCGAGGGTTACCGACAGGGAAACGTCCCCTTCATTTGAAATTCTGTCCAGGTCCTGTTTAGCTGCCTTATCGTTTTATCTGGAGCAGGATCAACTAAATGGATGTCACTGTAGATGTGGCAGTGGTCGTGGAACATCTGACATAATATTTGTCCGTTGTCAAATGCAAGAGATCTGCCCGGAAGCGCGGTCAAAAGACTGCACCAGCTTCTTGAATCAGAGAAAGGCTTTGAACTAAGATGGTTTCAGGCGAATTTTTCTGAAGTTTGGATGTCCGGAGCGATTCATAAAAAGAGTATGACAGGGGGCTGGCTCGCGTCATGAACCTGGTGTCACTCCCGGAGGCATTCACGGCGAAAACTGTGGGGAACCGAACGCTCATGCATGTCATCGTGTCCATTTTGTCCCTTCTGGACACACCTAGGTATCATTCGTTGATTAACGCTCACCGATCGCTAATGGAAATCACACGTTCCGTTCTGCCTTGCGGCTCACTCGTCAGCCCCGCCAGCAGCCACACAGCGCCTAGTAGTTGAATAGGCAGATGAATATTGTCGGTAAAGGCAAGGGAGACTGAAATGACCATTTCTGGCATATTAGCCGTCGTCAGCTAGTCATACCCAACCCCAGTATGTTTATCACACGAGGATCGAAACTGTGACCTGATCTAAACGGCAAGACAACGATCCCGTGGCTCAATGGTTAAAGCATTTTACTTTTGATCAAGGGGTCGAGGGTTCGATTCTCGTGTGGTGCACCACCTGTGGTTGGCTGTGATTGGCTGACGACGGCTAATAAGCCAGAAATAGTCATTTCAATCTCCCTCTTCTTTGTCGGCAGTATTCATTTGATACATCGGTATCATTTGAAATCTGCAGAGTCTACACAACCAACCCACCTCTTACCTCACAAACATCTCCCCTTGCTCACCGCGACCTTCAGAAGAAGCGAAGATAGGACACTGACTGCAATGTTACCAACCACTACCACTGTTGCTTCTTTCTCCTCCAAATTGTGGAGGATATTTTCTCCATCATGATCGCGATTTTAAAACACACATCGGTTCCTTTGATCACTTTCAAACCAATTGCACTGTGGGTCGAGGGAAAAATACCGCGAATCCCAAAATGTGGCAATCAAACACCTCTCCGCAGTCTCTACAAGCTCAGGTCTTTGGCGGTTGAGTGTGTGCGCATAAATAACAACATCTCAGCAGTCAACACCTCAGCAGCTCGCCATACCTGCAAGCATAAACAGACGGAACTACTCAGTGAGACCCGCAAAAATAACACCTGCCCATAGCAGACAGTGCCCTTCTTCCACAGGTAACGCGCGAAACACCATGTCAGCGCCGGTATAGTCGACAAAACCTCTCCTGTCAGAACATGCACATTCCACTTAAGTGGGGTAGATGTCCTTTGGCCTAGCCTGGTACATGAATTGGGGACCACATCGGGGGTGACAGGCGTCAGAGAGCTGTTCCGTCTTGCTGGTCACTGCGTGCAATCGCATTGCGAGTTGGTTCACAGGTTTAAACAGTGGATTAGTTCGTGGAAATGAGACTGAAGAGCCTTCGATTGACATTCAGGAATCCAACCCTAAGGCACTTCAGCGCAAGGTCTACTATGATAAACCTGCTGCCCCTGAATCTATCTCGAGGTGCTGAGAGTCGTGCCTTGGAAGGCTGTCATCAGACGGGGTAACACAGTACTCTCATGAGCTAGAGTCGGACTTAATGGCTTCTTCTGACTGTGGCTTCTAAGGCAATGCACCTCAGGCGGAATCGGAGCAGTCCGCTGTGAAGGGCTGATATATTCCGCTGCAACGTGGTCACGCGTGGCACGCGAAGATGTGCTGTTTAGTGTCCAGGGACTCCCCATGTCGTTTTGACAGGTTTTGCCTTCGAAGAGGGTTGGATGAGGGCGAGGTCAGTGCGGTTGGTGCTGCTTACATCGACTTACTTATAAACGAATTGATACGCAGCTTACAGCTTCTATTACAATTTCATGGGACACAGGCCGTTGATTTCGTTGCTGTTGCGATGATCGAACTGCTGCGTTTTTAAAAACCGGCAGATGTGTGGAAGGGATGGACAGGAATTCTGAAAAGGCAGACGACACACACACGCATCTCCTGTGGTCTTGTAATCGTAACAAGGTGGATATGCGAATGCAGAGGAAAAAAAGGTACATACTGTACAGATCCACTTGATGGGAAGCAGAAGGAGCTTGCAAATTATCAGTTTGACCTAGCGGTATTCTCATCCAGACCGAGTTACCGAGGTAAAAGGAGTTCGGTGGGAGATCTGTCTGATGATGGATGAGCCTATCTCATTAAATTTTAATCGATATTTTGGTATTTGTTGTCGATTAGAAAGGCGTGCTTATGGGGAAATGTAATATGGAATATCTTGCAAACCAAGTAAACCCTATTTCAGTCACACGAGTACGCTGGCTTTTCATTGAGATTCTTTCCGACTGCTTACATTAACTGAAGCAGTAAGAATGGTTCCTATTTTTTTCTACACCCTTATAAATTCAACTAGTGTTTATACAATACATGCCAAAAAATATTAGCACCTTCAGGTTTCATACTCAAAAAAGGCTTTACTTCGGTTTTAAAACAGTTTTTTAAAGTCTGAATACTTTGTAGCCACATTGCAGCTGCACTTGGACTAAGGGTTTGAAGAGTTTATGTTGTACACTTTCCGTGCTGCTAAGAAGACATTAAATTTCGCCATTTGTACCGAGTTATATGCCACATAAGACCTACTAACACTTCTATGTATTTGATGTTTTATGAAAGGCAATTTCAAGAGGTTAACAATATTAAACCTAGAAACTATTGTAAAAATGGAAAATACACTTTCAAGTTTAAAATTCAAGAGGACATACGTTTATGCCGAATGAGTACAAAAAAGATGAATACTTTTTTCAATAAAATATATTTGAAAGTATGCGGGCATCAAAATGAACTGTGTGAAATGCATACTACTTAAGTACGCATAAGAACCAGGCAATATTTGTTACATGCGTCCTTAAAAAGCATTCATTCAAAAACCGGCATTATCGCGTGACAGAAATATTTTGGGATTATTCTGCATTCTTATTCACAATATATCCTCACTTAAGTAATCTTTGTAATTCAAAGACACATTTAAGAATTTCAGTTACCATTGCACAACCTGGCACATCTACTGTATGGTAGACTCACACCACTTCATAGATGCCGGTGTTGTTTCAAGAAACTGACAGGCACTGAGCTTTGTCCAGATCCTTGTGACAACACCTCCGGGCTACAAGCAAAGATAACGAATCAGAGAAGACGTGAGCACCAAAGTATCCGGAAGATTCCCTTTTATTGTCCTAGCAAACAGACCAAAAAAGCGGCCCCTCATGCTTACCATACTAATAAAACACATCTACCTCACCCCTTTCTTTGTGCTACTCCGTCGAAGCTATATCTTCGTCCGAATAAACGAACTCATATTGGTAGGGATACTTTGCATGGCCGCTGAAACAGGACACAAAAGTAGGAACAACCACGGTCACATAAAATACGTGGCCTTACGGTAGATATCAGGAAGCGTGAGTATACGCGTGTCTTCACGATAACACTAACCCTATCATAAAACGTAACTGCAAACATAACCCCAGCCCTATACTCAACACGAAAATAGACCGTAACCCCCTAGCCTAAACATGGCCCTATACCCACCTCTGACCTTAACCTCAAACTTAAACCTAACCCTAAACCAAACCCTAACACTTACCTTAATTGGATCCTAGCAGAGCGTAGCTTTATCTCAAAGAGACAAATAAAGGTTCCAATATATTATGCTTTGAAAAGACTTTAAAATATTCTTAGAAAACACGCTTCCTTAGAGGAACCTCACTTCTGAGGGCATGCGCGCAGAAAATAGAGCATTGAATGAAGGCTAATTAGGCAAAGCTATATACCCGCCTAGAGGAAGCTCAAACGGTCCGTGCTAAAGAGACGCGGGAAGGGGTAAGTGCGTTTACGTAAGTTAGACGAGTTGGAAAACAAATTTAGTGCGTCCCTATTTCCGTTGTAAAATAAGCGGTACGTGATATGCTGCTTAAATTGGCTGCCATCTACTGCTTTGCACTTTTTCTAAAGTTACGTGTCCCAGGAAGAAATGTTTTAAGTTTTCCTAAGTGGAATAAACTCCCATAGCTTGAACTCATTTGACGCAGGTTTAATGAAAATTTGTTTGAAAAAAGGGCAAAATGATATTTAAGAATTATGCGTCCGGCAAGAAAATGAACACAGTGTTCGACATGATGATGACCGATGAAAAGATCAACTCTTTCGATTAATTTTTAGAACAGTTTCATTTTTCATCTGTTCTTTTATCCTTAACTTTCACAGTTAATACCTGTGGGATAAATAAAAGATTTATAATAATCGAGTAAATGTAAGGACTACTTTTTAGAATATGCAAAATGCAGGCGACTCCCTGCTTCATGAGTAGTTGGATGTGAGGGTTATTAACATGGCGGGATTTTTCAAGGCCAACTAGGTTGGTGACAATTTCTTTCTACCCTGATAGACGGACGTTTTTTGCTTCGAGGTCTGTCTCACGTTCTGATAAGCCATATAAACTCCAGACACCTCGGCCTAGGTTAAGCACTATTCAAAGATAATGCGTTATATAAAAGCCGCCTTCTACCATCTTCAGAAGAACTCTTTTCTGCTAAGATCAGGAAAGTACAATTTACCTACTCCACATTTGATTGTTTACATCTTTCAGCAAGGATGCCTAGGTGTTTTTTGACATTAACCAAAGAGACTTAAGACGACAGCTACCGTGAAAGCATGAAACAGTGCACTGTTCACATATTTGTATGATTTGGATTTGTTCGTCAGGTAGTCCGGAATGTACATGACTCTTTAATGAAACTTCTCTAGAACCGTGCATCTTCACACAGCAATTGTTCCGTCCATCTCGTCTCCGTCTCTAGACGGTCACCTTAATCTCCGCAAGTTAAGTTATCGTAAGCTAACTGATGAGGTGTGTAGAGTACAAAGGTCTGTCTCGCCAGCAACATAAGTTTTAAGTGGTTACGTCTGGTTCACTGTTAGCTAAAACATCGTTTAGCTGGCTATCTCACATATGTTATATGTAAAGCGGTCAACCTCATGTTGTGTGAAATCCTAGTGCTTGTGTTTGGGGGGCCAGGTCGTGTACCTAGTACGCGTAGACGAGTTCACCAGCAGATGCGCCCAATTCCGCATAAGACAACTGACCGGCTCAAACGGTGGTCCTAGTTGTGGGGGTGGGGGAGAGAGTGAGGTCAACAGCTCAGTGCATTTTCCTCACTATAAACAATCTCACGCGCTTGGAACTATCACGGTGCGCTAAAAGCCGTGGCTTGGAAGGTTGCCAACTGACGGGATAACTCGGATCGCGTGGTCAGCCCAAGGTGTGTTTTGTGCGGTGTGGCTGACTGACAGACTTAGAGTCAGACTGCAATGGTGCCTTCATAAAAAGACCTTTATGGCTCTCCCATTCTGTGGGATCCGAGCCAGGTGCGGTGGTACGCCCAGGTGCGGCTCCGGCGGCGACAGCCACCTGCGTCTTCCGCCGCCTCCGGTCTTTTTGACTCTGTGATGGCACCGTGCTCAGGTAGGGGAGGTAGGAGAGAGTGCGGTAGATGCAGCGCTAGTTTACTATCACTTTAAATTAAATCACGTTCAAGTCACCGTCCCTGCACCACCCCATCCATGGAGCATACGGTGGACATCGTCGAAATCTACGGTCGAACTATCGTATCTTCTTTAACATTGCCGATCAATATAAGGGAGACTTGAATGGCCACGGGCTCGATGTCTTGCCGGTTTAGATCGGGAATATGGACATTCGCTAAATAACGCTCACCGATCGTTAACGGAACTTCCTCGTTCCGCTCTGCTTTGGGGCTCACTCTGGAGCCACGCTGCAGCCACGCAGCGGCAGATGGCTCAGTGTTTAGAGCGTTGAACTTCTAATCAACAGGCCGTTGGCCGTTCGGGTGAGGCACCACCTGGGTTGGTCGACATTTTTAATCTGCTTCTACTACTACTGATTGCCGTACGGCTGCCGGCCGAACTCGAGAATGGGCTCCAAGGCAGAGCGGGACGAGTGAATCCGTCAACACTATGTTAGTCTTCATCAGGGATGGTATCCTGTTTCAAAAATGGAAGTTGCTGTTGGAGATCCAAAACACACTTTGCGCATATGGCTTTGTTTTACTTTCGGGCGCGTCTAATGGGGCAGTAGTAGGGATGCCTTCTATGGTCGCCTAGACATGGCACGGGGATATGAACAACCGTGCCCACTTAAAATACATGGCCTTAGGTTAAATTTTAGGAAGGGTAAATATACCCGTGTCTTAACATTAACATTAACCCTAACATAAAACTAAACTGTAACCTTAATCTTAAACCCAGCCCTTCCCTCAAACTAAACCCTACACTCAACACGATAATAGACCGTAACCCCCTAGCCTTAGCATGGCCCTATTCCCACCTCTGACCTTAACCCAAACTTAATCCTAACTCTCACCGTATCCCTGCACTGAATGTCCTTGGAATTGAGCGCAAAGCCACCTCTACTGTGGATGCTTCCTTTTCGTGTTGAGGTGGCCATATGAGGCATTCTTAGGCGAGGCTTTTTAAAAACCCATATATTTGATTCTCACTTAAAAGTGGAGTTTTGATTGTCACGCGTATTCGATTGAGCTTTTTTTCCGATGTTGCGTAATACTGTTCCTCCCCTCGTTGGATGATAGCGTGGTATACAGAATATATTTCACTTTTTGACATTATGATGTTTGTACTCACTGGCAGTTCTGTTTATGATTTTTTATCAATTATCTAGGAGAGAAAGAAAAATAAGCTTCCTTTTGCAATTTTAGTCCTAAAATGTTAATAAAAGTGTCCTCCATTCACCGGGGTTCAGAATACTTATCAAGCTATTTTGACAATATAAATGCATTTGCTTAAAGCTGTTTGACTATTATGCAGATGACTTGAGCTTCATTTTATGGATATCGGTCACATTGTTCATCAGATTTTGCACCAGAAGTGGTAATACGCTCGTTGATATGGCCGAAGCCGTGGCATATGAAGTTGAAAACCTTTGTTTCGATTAATTTGGACTGGAGCGATAAAGTCACCCCTAAGTTGATCAGCAAATCGTTTGAAGATGGTTTAGCCTCAATGTACGATAAAAGCGACAAAAAATAAATAGGAATCATTGTCAGAAGGACGTTTCTTGAAAAAAGAGGAAAAATAACAGAACGGTAGATAATAAAAGGAAGAATTCAGATAGCGTTAAATCGCCAGATTAAGACTTGGGGATGTGTGGTAGGGACGTGAACGTTGACGAAGCTTATTAAAAATAATTTTCCCGCGAAAGTTGACTAAGAGATTGGGGAACAGAGTAACATCCAGTGAAGACAGCAAAATTATTCAGTCATGAGAAATGTTCGCAATCAAAACACACACATAACTTCTTTCTGATTCTTAAGAAGGAACCTACGTTCCAACGGCCATACAAAGAGCCGATGCATATTAGCATTTGTAAGCTGGTGATTAATATCTTTTTTAATTGGGCGGTTAACAACCATATCGTCAGCATACCGAAGCTTATAGAAAGTCACTGGGTGATTTTAGCTCATCGGTATGAAAGCAACAAGTAGTGAGGTTATAAAAGGGAGCTTTTAAGAACACCACAGAGTATATTTCATATTTATGGATGGAGGCTCACGGATCGGCTACGAGACTCACTCGTCACGTTATGCCCTAAGGTTCACTCTCGATCCTCACCAGATGCCGCGCAGTGGCTAGTTTTATAGGCAGCTGAACACTGCTGGCAAAGACATTAGACACTGAGATTATCATTTTTGGCCTACCGGCCGTAATCAGCCAGTCATACCCAGCCACAGGTGGTGCAACACCCTAGACTCGAACCCAGGTTCTCTTGCTCAGAAATCGAACGTTCTAACCGATTAAGCCATGGGCTCGTTGACTGGCTGCGTCTGATCGGGAATGTTAAAATTGGCGAACGGATACCGGCAAAGACAAGGCAGACAAGAAAGACCACTCCCCTTGTATTTATCGGCAAAGTTTATCTGCCTAGAGATTTCGTATTGCCTGACAGTAATACCTGAATATGAAACTTAAAGCAATCTGCAAGCCAGGAAAAAATCCACCTAGGTTAGGCGCATTTAAATGTTCTCTGAAGGAGGACATGGCACGGAAGAGTACTGAAGACAGAAAAATGATCAAGAAGTTTACACACTTGCGCTTGGTAATCCTTGCCTAGACAAAAAGTGTACGCCAGCTGTAGAGGGTGCGAGGAATAGGTGGAGAATATCGAAGTCGGCTCGTGCAGCACCAACTCTCATCAGTTTTAAAGCATCTCCGATGGTCAGCTTACGAATTGCAGAACCGATTGACCGACGTGTTCTTCTAACAGACGCTATTTCGTCCCTAAAATGCGCTGACAGGCCAGATAGAACCTGCTGTTTTCTGCAGAATCAGCCCAATATGAAAATGGTATGGATGTGGTTTATTTTTCCTAGTTCTAAAACGCTAACATCACCTCCCTCAGAGAACATAAACAGCAGTTTCTCTGTATAATACCCCTGGGACGACTGACTGCGCGAAGCACCATATCGGCGAGCTCTTCGTGTCTTTGGACAAAGCGTTCGTGTGTGCCCGCGCATTTTAGTCCTCCGGGCAACTGCCTGTCCAGTAACTAGGTCACCAACCCTGCCAAAACAGGCCTTCCGTTTAGTCTCAACGTGGGTCGACGCTGGGGCAGCGTCTAACATCCAGCCCATCAACTCAGCCAGCTGTCCCCTCCTAGCTTGGCCGTAACGGATACATAGCGCACCCATCTACGCCGACGGACGATGGTGCACAGGTGGAAATACGAAAGAAATTAACAGCAAATAATCATCCATTGAGGAAAAGATAGTCTTTTTTAGTAGTTATGAGGTGGGTAACCCAAAAAGCGAGAATTATTTATCAAATTTTTTTGAATTTAAAATAACAGCTTAGGTAAGTTAAATTGCTTCAAAAGACTGTCCATTAGAGGATCTGCTCTCATTTTTTAGCAACTTTTTTTGTATCCTTTGGAATTAAGTGCCTCCAGCAATTTTTACTTGATCACATCTGCGTTCGGAAAGTGTTTTGCCTTTAGGCTTTTTCTTAATTCTTGGGAATGAGAAGAAGTGTAAGAGCGCTAGTGCATGCGAGTACGATGGTGAGAAGCGTAGTCACACCGGTATTTCTGGAAAAAACTGGTTGAGTTTGCAGGCTGTGTAGGCAGGTGAGTTGTCATGGGGAAGTAGGCAGTCCCCTGATCGGCACAATTCAGGAGCATTTGTTCTCATTACCCTTCACAGTCGCATCAGGACTTACCAATAGTAAGGACGATACACTGTGGCGCAAAAAAGAACAAATCCACCGTAAGTGACTCCTTTGTTGTGGAAAAAGAAGACAGTCAATGCCGCGTTGTTCCTTACAGTTTGTCATCACAAAATCGCCAAGAGCTTTGGAGAGGGAGGATAGTAAAACAATCACTCTGCCGCGACGGTTCCTCACGAACACTACCTAGCAGAAAGAGTGTCTATTAAAGGTGCCTTGGTGGGTAGAGGACAGCATTGCCAACCCACGTGCCTAAAGAAAAGAATAATTTTTATTCTGAAAATCCCCTCGTAGTATCTGTTGCAGCTGAAAAGACTTTCATGCTGCTCGCGAACAAGATTCCCTTTCACACCAAAAAGCAGACCCTCTAATATATAACGGGCACAGCAATTGATTCACCGAGGGATTAACGGCTCATGGACCACAAGTGATGAATTGAGTGCTTGTGTTGAGCAGCCTGGGAATTAATGTTCGACCATTTGCCCAAGAAGTTGGTACATCTAAACTTGACATCCGCAGCATACTAACGAAAGCTCCTCTTGCTTTGTTTACTTATAGAGTGCGATATGAGAGTCAATCCTTCGCATTAAACCTTTTCATGCACGGTCTGAAGGATTTACTCTAAGTTCGCGCATTAATCTCCTCGGAAAATGAACATAACAGGATGGAGACTGGAGTTCATTTACCAGAATACGCACGGATAACATTGGGTGACCCACTAATTCGGCGAATGCCTGGTAACTGCGTCATGCGGCGGCACAAGATCAGCAAAACACGCGTGTCTTTGGCTAGACCCGGTTCACGGTCTACCTGATAAATTCTTACACAAAAATAACCTCTAGGGTAGATAGCGCCGACGGATGGAATAAACCCAATGCAGCGAATCATCGACGGAAAGTTTGTTTAGTAGGTTTTGCCAGCAGGCAAAGTGATGGTTGCTGGGACGGCGTTCAGAAGAAGGAGATGCGAATGCTGGAACGAGAAGTGTATTCTCTTGGGGTTTCGGACTATAACCTCCAGATTCAGAGACAGTCGTAGATAAGAGTAGTGGACAGAAATTACGTGGAGTACCTATAGAACGTATTTGAAGTGCCACTACAGGCCTAGCAGCTCCCGCATTCACCAGCAGCAGTCGTATTTGATGCGATAAGGCTCTGTGTTTCCGCATCTACCATAATCCGATAACTGTTGTTGATTCTTTGAGTGATAATCACTCGGCAATCTGATGTGAATGTTCGCCTCCCAGATCTGTCTGTAAGAAATAGAAGACTGCACACACCAAAGAAACGGGTCATTAGTTTAACTTCGCAGCCATCAGCGTGCTTATCCACATCAGAAGTAAGTCAAGTTGCAAATTGCTTAAAGCCTAGGCCTCCGATAAGAACTCAGTCAATCGATATATTGATCGGGTGTTGGCATACAGAGCCCAGTGCATTCACCTCTGAATTAACGTTACTGATGTTTAATTTTTCCCTATCGCCTTTAGCTGCTGCTTGTCTTGTTACCGCTTTCGTCTCGTACTTTGGACTCCAGAAAGATTTCGAAAGCTCAGATGAATAAAAACATGATTACAGCGATGGAAAAGCCTTCATATTTACTCGGCAATTTGACTGGCTGATACTGCGCTGGCAGTGGTTCGCAGCCATGCCCTTGAGTATATGGTCAATGACTCCGTCAAACGCCGAACATATTGTGGCGCTTGTTGATCGACTGCGGGTACGACAACCATGCCTCGTGGCCCACGTGAATGTCAGTTCTGACAATAATTTCGGCCATTGGGAAGATAAAGGAATGACCGGCTCCCATCCCTGGTTTTGGTTGCGAGAATTAGCAAGCAGGTAAGACTGGGTAGTGTGATTAAAAGTTAGTTCTAGATAACTAAGATCTGGTGGGGTTCGATTTCCGCATTTTTCAGCGGATAACGCGTACACCATGCATCGATGAGTGTGCCGCGGCTTCCAAAGACACTGCCAAAGATGGACCATGCTGACATGAGTCCGAGTCCCGTTGTTAACTTCATGTTAAGTAAATAGTGACGATGCTTCACCAAATTTGGTCCAGCGCAGTTATGATTTTTTCCAGTCTATATTTGCACTTAAATCATGCACATTTGTTTTGTTCTAGAGACCAATTTTGTCAATGTAACGGGTCACTTGACAGCGATGTCATTTAAAGTTACCTTGCATGTATGTATCCCGTGTGTTCTTTCCGCTGCAATAACAGTTCTTCATGTGAGATGCAGGTATTCCATCCTCCTCTACTAGGAGACGTGCTTATCTGCTGCTCAATGACCTCATCTAATACAAAGAGTCATGCTTATTAGCATGACTCCCCTTCCCTTTGCCAGGTAAGTTGTCCATTTGGCGCACTGTCAGTGCCCTGAGTATAGCTGCTATACCGCGTAGTTTTAGGAACAGAGTGGAGCAAACTAAACTCTGCTTTTCTTGTTAGTTTAGTTGAATGAAATCCCATTTTATTTTCCCATTTATTTTTCCCGTTTAGTGTTCCCGTTTAGTTGAATGAAATCCCATTTTGTATTCCCGTGTGGGCAGCGTGGCTGTGGTAGTCCAATGCTAGAATTTGGGCAGTTAGTAGTTCGTTTGAGTCTCGCGACAAGCGTTTGCTGCCCGCATAGTATTTCTAGTTCCCAGAGGTCACCATAACGAATACCCCAAAAATCCTTAATACAATATATTTGCGTGTAGTGGAAATCCAGTTAGGTGACCTGCAGCAGTTTCAGTTGAAACCTTCCAGAAAGAGGGCGATCGGCGTGATCACAAATGTGTCATTCACTCTCTTGGAATCTCAGGTCATCTGCGTTCCGGAAGTACGGTCAACTGTTGTCGAAGTCTGTTGAGAATCCGGCATAATCAATAAGGTAAACTATTGTGTTCAAATTCACCTAAAGGGCTGATTTAGTATTTGTCAGTTCCTCGTTAGCCTCAAACTCTTGGCTCACCATGTGCGCACCAGAAGTGTGTGGCGTGCGTAGACGGGCCATTTAACTTTCTCGGTCTCCATGCCCGACTCAGTCTCCGGTCTTCATGACTTTGTCTCAACACCGGGCTACGCTGGTAGATTTCGCGCAGACCTGCTACTTCACGCACAATTCACTGTCCCTGCATCCTACATATGGTGGGAGACACGGTGGGTATCATTGAGCTCGATGATCAAAATCAGACCTAAATTAAACCTGAGAAAGGTGTGATCGAGGTAAGATGGGGATACGATCGCCTGAAAAAGCAGTTAATTCTTCTGACACTTCGGTTTCTCACTTCAGTTCATCGCCAGAGCCAGTTTCAGGGAGGAATAATGAATGCACATGGCGTTCATTTGATGAGACGCATTGTAGTGAGCCGGAAGACAAAGTTGCTGAACTACAATATATTCGGCGCGTCCTTAGAGCGAATGGACACCCACACAACTTTGTTTACCACTGCATAAGTAAACGGGGTGAGCGACAAAATTCAAACGGTCCTGAATTTTGGCGAGCACTCCCGTACGTGAAGAACGTCTCAGAAGCCGTCAGCCGCCTCCTTACACAAACTCGCGGTTGGACTTGCACACAGACCGAAGGCAACCATCAGGTGCCAGGTCATGCGGCCAAAAGATCCAGTCCAAGGCAGAAAACGTCGGGGGTCTTTTATCGGGTCTGGTGCAGTTGCGAACAAAGCAACTACGTCGGAGAAACTAGGAGATAACTCCGCTCACGAATGGTCGAGCATGCAGCAGCAGTTAGGAGGAATGATGTTAAAACCCAGATCGCGGCTCAATGGTCTTCCACCTCCATATTCTGTCCTGCGATTTGGCCTGGGCAAAAACATTACAAGCCACGTGGGTAGGATGTGCGTGATCAAAAGTCTGGGTGACAGCGGATCAAATCGCCAAGTAAGAGTCTCGCCAAAGATCGACACCGGGGATAAAATCATGGCAAGTAACTACTTGAGCATGGACCAACGAGCAGTCATCCCATCGACCACGACACTGGGCAAAGACCACGAAAACTGCCAAATATAGTTGGCGTGTGGTTGCCTAGCGACCATGCCCTATAAATACTGTGACCCTTGTACCACCTATTACCCTTTGGTAAGACGGTCTCTGATGATGGATTTTGAGAGAGAATCATAACCGTCCGGCTAAAAAGCTCTTGTTCCAGCGATCGCGTTTCCTTCTCCGCGAATGTTTTCTTTGCCAAATGTCAAATGCACTGCCATAGTAATTGACAAATGAGAAAGGTGAAGGCTGAACCCTGATTTTTGGGCTACAGCCCTCTGCGTTCCTTAGCCCAGGCTAGAGGTCAACCCGGAATCTGCAGAGGCATCGTGGGAATCTCTAGACCCCACCACCACCAGAGCATCCACTCTGGCACGGCTTTCAGTAGGTGGCAAGCGCACACATGGTATTTTCGGCTTCTTTGCATATATATATATATATATATTGAAGAAAAAAGGGCTCGTCGGAAAATAGAGTTGTACTCGTGAATTTTCAAGTTGGTCACACCAACCCGTCGTCAGACGAAATGATCAGAGGAGAAATGAAATGGTCAGATGACCAGTTTGTGCTACAGGACAGACAAGGACAGACAACCAACTGGGGTGTGAGGAATGGGTACATGATTGGATTGGGGGCCGGTTAGGGGGCGGGGGCTGTTAGGGTTCCCTGTGTCGGAGGCGAAGGGGGATGGCGAGTAAATGTGACTGCAGACGGTAAACTTAATGGTCGACGATGCGGGATGGGGACAGAGGTAATTGCATCGATTTTTTTGAGGTGTTTATCGTTTCAACTGTTGTTCGCCGTGTCAGGGGAGGGGGTGGCGAGACAGTGAGATTCTACATGGTCCAGAAAAGATTAGCGGCTGTGGTTAGGTTTGTGGGCGCAAATCAGTGAGCCGGGCACGCAGGCCTTCGTATTGAGAGTCCAGATCGACATGGAGGTTGATGCTGGTCGTGTTAGAATGCCACGCCTCGAGGAATTCACGCGCCTGTTTGTTGTTAGCCATTGCAACAACTTCGGTTCCGTCCCAATTGAAGCGATGGTCGAACTCAAGGGCATGCGCAAAGATGAGTGACAAAGGGTCGCGTCGACGAATGGCTAGTTTATGTTCCGTAATCCGCGTCCCAAGTCGTCGGCCGGTATGACCAATATAAGTGCAAGAGCAGTTAGCACACGGAATGCGATAGATGACATTAGTTTGCTGCTCTTTGGGAACAGGGTCTTTTACTCGGGATAGTGTTGCGCGCAAGGACGATGCCGTTTTGTGCGCAATGGAGATGCCAAACCGGTTTAATTGTCGGGCGATCGCTTCGGAGATGCCCTGCATGTAAGGTAGGGAGTAGAATTTACGCGGTCCGGGTTCTCCATTAGAGCCGAAGGTTTGTGGTTGCCTCTGGTGTCTGAGGCAGCTTTTCACAAAACTGACTGGGTATCCGTTGAGTCGGAATAGCCGATACAGGTAAGTGAGTTCTTTTTTGCGTAGATGATCGCTACTACAGTAACGAAAGGCCCGGTGGAAAAAGGGTTCGAACGCAGCTTCTTTTATGGGCCGCAGGATGGTTGCTATCATAGCTAAGCATGATATCGGCATTAGAGCCTTTTCGGTGGACGCTCGTTGCGAGGCATCCATCACTGAGCTTTTGGATACTCACGTCAAGGAACGGAAGGATACCTCCTGTTGCCTCTTCACGAGTAAACTGAATAGCTGGGAAAACACTATTCAGGCTCAGATGCAACTGCTCCACTTCGGAGGCCTTTATGATAACAAATGTATCATCTACGTATCGAACCCACATTTTTGGTCTGAAATTTTGCATAACCTCCTCTTCTAGTTGTTGCAATACTAGTTCTGCCAGTAGACCCGAGATTGGTGAGCCCATTGGGGTACCCTTAACCTGTTGATAGAACTTTCCATCGAATTGACAATAGTTCTTGAGACAAAGCCTAAGCATGTCTGAAACGTGCTGTATTGGGATGTCGATTGGGTTATCTTGCAGGCGCCGAGTTACGCTCTCAATGATCAATTCATGTGGTATTGAAGAAAACAGGGCAACTACGTCAAACGATAGAATACACTCATCAGGACTTACTTTAAGGCCTTGGATCTTCTGGAGGAATGCCTGAGAGTTTTTAATGCTGTATTGTGATCCAGCGGTGAGGTGCTTCAGGGTGCCGGTACAACCATTTAGCAAGGTTGTAAGTGGGCGATCCAATGAGAGGTACTATGATCCTCAACGGTGCATCTGCTTTGTGCACTTTTGGGAGGCCATATGCATGTGCAATACGGGGATCACTGAGATTTATAAATCTGGAGTCATCGGGGGTTATGAGTTTCAGTCGAGCGAGCTCAGTGATCTTCCTCTTCACAGATGCGGTCTGCTTTTTTAGTTGGATCCTCTGCGAGTGGTGTGTAGGCTTCCTTGTCGTTGAAGACTTGATTAGCTTTATTGATATAGTCAGTCTTTTTCCATGATGACGGTGGCGCCACCCTTGTCAGCAGACACAATCACTATACTATCGTCTGTCTTTAGAGATATTAGTCCCTTTTTTCGTCGATGGGCAAGACTTGGTGGTGTTTTGTTTTGCCGAAGGAGACTAGTGGCACAGCTGCGTATGTCCGCACGCATGTCTTCAGGCACAGCAGAGGTTAGTAGGACAGATTCAAGGCTGGCTAGGAAGTTTGTAGGTGCAGCATCGGTGTGGCTGAATTTTGTACCCTTAGCTAGTAGGCTAATTTCAGCAGATGTTAGAATCCTTTTGGAAAGGTTAACAACTCTTGTTGATCTGTCGACGAAGAAAAGGGACTAATATCTCTAAAGACAGACGATAGTATAGTGATTGTGTCTGCTGACAAGGGTGGCGCCACCGTCATCATGGAAAAGACTGACTATTTCAATAAAGCTAATCAAGTCTTCAACGACAAGGAAGCCTACACACCACTCGCAGAGGATCCAACTAAAAAGCAGACCGCATCTGTGAAGAGGAAGATCACTGAGCTCGCTCGACTGAAACTCATAACCCCCCGATGACTCCAGATTTATAAATCTCAGTGATCCCCGTATTGCACATGCATATGGCCTCCCAAAAGTGCACAAAGCAGGTGCGCCGTTGAGGATCATAGTACCTCTCATTGGATCGCCCACTTACAACCTTTGCTAAATGGTTGTACCGGAACCCGAAGCACCCTCACCGCTGGATCACAATACAGCATTAAAAACTCTCAGGCATTCCTCCAGAAGATCCAAGGCCTTAAAGTAAGTCCTGATGAGTGTATTCTATCGTTTGACGTAGTTGCCCTGTTTTCTTCAATACCACATGAATTGATCCTTGAGAGCGTAACTCGGCGCCTGCAAGATAACCCAATCGACATCCCAATACAGCACGTTTCAGACATGCTTAGGCTTTGTCTCAAGAACTATTGTCAATTCGATGGAAAGTTCTATCAACAGGTTAAGGGTACCCCAATGGGCTCACCAATCTCGGGTCTACTGGCAGAACTAGTACTGCAACAACTAGAAGAGGAGGTTATGCGAAAATTTCAGACCAAAAAAATGTGGGTTCGATACGTAGATGATACATTTGTTATCATAAAGGCCTCCGAAGTGGAGCAGTTGCATCTGAGCCTGAATAGTGTTTTCCCAGCTATTCAGTTTACTCGTGAAGAGGCAACAGGGAGGTATCCTTCCGTTCCTTGACGTGAGTATCCAAAAAGCTCAGTGATGGATGCCTCGCAACGAGCGTCCACCGAAAAAGGCTCTAATGCCGATATCATACTTAGCTATGATAGCAACCATCCTGCGGCCCATATATATATATATATATATATATATATATATATATATATATATATATATATATATATATATATATATATATATATATATATATAACTTCAGCTCTTTGGGAACAAAATAACTTTATTCTGTAAATTTTTGAATATGTTGTACCAGTTCGTCTTTATACAAATGGGAATGTACCGAAAACAGTTAACGATCAACAATGTCTAACCCAAGATTCGATGGTTGGCTAAAGTTTGAGCCAAAAAACCTCTAGATGTTTAATTTATCCGGTCACTAGTGGCTATTTTCGCTTTCACTTGGCCTTGAGAAATTTGTAATCGGAGAGCAGCGCAACTGGAGGACCCAGGAACACGCACTGCGAGCGCGTTCACACGTTAGCATCAGCGCACCTTCTTGTCAATTGCTCCTTTAGTTGGGCGCGCGGACAATGCGTGACATTGTTTACCATGCGTAACTCAGCACAATGCGGGCAGAAGGAGGAGGAGGAACACGCAGCGAAACTGTATGAAGATGTCAGGTTGCAATTGCAGGCCGTCATCACAGCACGAAAACGGCTCTCATTCACCGCGCAGGGTAGACAATGTGCAGTGCTGGCGAGAACGGATTCTGTTGTTACCAACACCGCCGACCCAGCCACAGTTACCTCCTCAAGCTCGGTCCGCAGACGGTGAGGTGAATAACGGCTCGTTCTAGCGCATTAAAGCTAAATATCCCGGTGGTCGGAGGTGGGGGGGTGTCGAAAGACACTTGATTTAAATGCGATTAGCACCGCGATGTTAACCCGCTGCTGTTTGTCAAGCCAAAGTGTAATCGCAATTTGAATAAAGCTGCGTGCAATAAACTTTGTGTTGCGCTTCACTTATTTCTTGCCATCAATTACCCTCCATGCCTTAAAACTGTTCTCGTACGCGTGTTTGTTACAAGGTAATCTCACGCTACGCACTAATGTGTATTCCAAGTTGTAAACTGGGGAGGCAGACCACTTGGAATAGGCATGTGGGATTCAAAAGTTCGATTACTAAGGAACGGTTTAAGTGTCGATTCGTCAGAGCACCGCAGTCTAGAGATCCAAGCCATGGACAGAAACCTACCAGTATGACCTAAGTATGCTTTAGGTGAGTGGAGTTGTAAGACGGGGGACTATGAAACTCGCACGCCCCCCGTAGGATTTGCATCCAATTTCATGCGGAGTACCTGCTTCTGTGTCGGCTGTATATGCCGACGGGGATGTGGGGGGTACTAGTTAGGCGAAGCCCCACACAGATTGCATTTGTTCTCTCAATTTGTATGATACAGGTGGTGAATGCTCCTATGGCCGCCTCTTACTGGTCGACAACTATCACCTGTGGCTCCACAAAGCTGAGATTTTCCCAGTGGCCACAGCTTAGGTAAAAGCCATGCCCGGCGGGCTTAACCAGGTAACGGTCTCCGGTGTTGTGTGTCCCTCCACACTCCGAAAAACTGAGCCCCGATCAGGGAAGTCAAATTTCTACGGCGAGTGCAATAGCAATCCCGTAGGTTGCCCAAACTATCTCGGGCCCCTCTCCCGCTAAAACAAAACCATGACCCAAAGTGGAGTTCGGGAGCCGTTTGGGATGTCCAAGCAACCCTATTTAAGGAGAGCACTGCTTGCCTCCTCGCGGAGGATGGGGCTAGTAAAGTTGCTCTAAACAAATGCTGGGTCTCACGTCTACTGCAGCCGGCTGTGGCACGCAGATCGCAAAATGCACGGTCGTAAAACTCAAACAAACAACAATATGACCGTCCCACTCCTCACACCATACCCTTCTGGCTGCTCGGGTGAGTCTGCTCACACTAGCAGCCTGGAATGTTAGTTCCCTTTTAGAAACTCCGAGAAGCAAGTGACCTGAACGGAGGATGGCGCTAGTCGCTCGGAAACTGGCGCGCTACAAGGTGGACATTGCTGCTCTGAGAGAGACCCGATGCTCTGAGCAGGGTCAGCTGGAGGAGGTGGGTGCTGGCTACACATTCTTATGGAATGGCCGGCCAAAGGTAGGGCGAAGCGACCTTTGCTATCTGGAACGACATCGTGGGACGTCTGCCCTGTCTGCCGCGGGGTATCAATGATCACATGATAGCCCCTGCATGCCTCTCCGGGAAGAGAAGTTCGCCACCATCATCAGCGCCTACGCTCCCCCAATGACGAGCTATGATGCAGCGAAGGACAAATTCTACGGGGAATTGCACGCCCTCCTGGCGACAGTGCCAAAGGCGGATAAATTAATTGTCCTTTCCGACTTCAACGCCCTCGTCAGAACACACCACGCTGCCTGGCAGCGAGTTCTATGTCCCCACGGTCTCTTTAACTGTAACGATAAAGGCCTATTTCTTCTGCGAACCTGTGCGGGATACCATCTATTGCTGACCAACACATTCTTCCACCTTCGGACGCGGGAAAAGACCACGTGGAGGAATCATCGGTCGCGGCACTGGCAGCTTATAGACTATGTTCACGTCAGGAGGCAAGATGAACCGGACGTGCTGGTCACCAAGGTGATCAGCGATGCTGATGGTTGGACGGATCACCGCCTCATGGTCTCCAAGATTAGGCTCCGACTTCAACCCCAATGAAGGCCCCAAGGAAGGCCTTAGCCTGGCAAGTTTCACAACTCTTATCCTTTTTGTTAAATTTGCCTGCTCACTGTTTTGATTTCAGCAACCACATAACCCAGAAACTGGAGGACCTGCATGCTCCAACTGACAGCGCTACTGTGGAGATACGAGGATATCTACTGCGGAACCTCATCCAAGTCCTCGGACGCGAACGCCGTCAACACCAGGACTGGATTGACAACAATGACATTGACATCAAAAACCTACTCGTGGAGAAGAATCGACTACTCAAAGCGTACATGGTCCTTCGGACTGACGCCACCGAAGCAGCCTTCTTCAGATATATCTTCATTGTGCAGAAACGGTTGCGGGAGATGCATGATGTCTGGCTGGTCCTCAAGCTTGAGGAAATCCCAGGGTATGCCGACTGCAATGAAATCAAAAACTTCCTGAAAGCTATCAAGGCCATCTACGGTCCCTGCATAAGGGAAACGCACCACTGCTCAGCTCTGACGTTACAACTTTTCTGACAAAAAAATTCAAAATTCTGAATCTCTGGGGGGAGAACTTTAGAAGTGTCCTTCATTGCTCATCTGCTATCTCCAATGCAGCCATTAACCGGCTCCCTCTAGTGGACACGAACAATGACCCGGATATGCCGCCTTCCCTTCAAGAAACCATCCGGACCGTGCAGCAGATTTCCAGTGGTAAAGCACCGGAATCCAACGCAATCCCACCGGAAGTCTACAAGCCTGGTTGGCCCCGGTTGATGGTGGAACTCGCAACTCTACTCCAGGAGATGTGGCGCCGAGAACGATTTCCTCAGGATTTCAAAGACGCGACAATCTTCTATCTCTTCAAGCGAAAGGGGAACCGGTAACTCTGTGATAATCACTGAGGCATCTCGTTTCTCAACATCGCAGGGAAAATCTTCGGCCAGATCATTCTCAATCGTCTGAAAGGTCACCTAGATCAGGGCCTGCTCCCCGAAAGACAATGATGCTACCAAAGACACCGCTGTACAACCGAAATTATGTGCGCAACCGCCAAATAAAAAAGTGCTAGTAGATGCGAACCTACTTCTAAACAACCTTGGATCTGACGAAATAATTTACACTTTAAATTGTGACAGACTGTGGAAAATAACGCAGACATTTGGCTGTCCTAAGTGGTTCAGGCACATGGTGCATCAGCTTCAAAACGCGATGATGGCGCACGTCACTGACAATCGGACGGTATTCGAAGCATTCGTAGTGACCAACGGAGTTCATCAGGGCTGCGTACTGGCACTCACCGTCTTCAGTCTCATCTTATCTGCTATGCTGATGGACATGTATCGGGCACATTCTCAACATTCGGCTTATCCAGACCCCAACGCGAGTGTTTACGACTACAGTCCATTACTGCGCCCCTTTACACCGTGACGGTGGAGGATATGGACAGGAGCATGGACCTCTTCGCCGCAGGCTTCTTCAGTTTCGGATTAACAAATGACGGTTCGACCGTTTATTTCGACGAGGTCCACCGTATGCTCCACACCAGGTGGTGCAGGGATGATGAATTGCGCGTGAATCCGTTTAAAGTGATAGTAGCCTTGTGCTACAGCTACCGCACTCTCTCCTCCTCCCCACCTGAGCCTAGTGTCAAGACAGAGTCAAGAAGCCCAGAGATGGGAGAAGGAGCAGGTAACTGGCGCATCCGGAGCCGCTCCTGGGTGAACCGCCACACCCGACTCGGATCCCACGGAGTGGGAGTGCCATAAAGGCCACATTGAGAAGGAGCCATTGCAGCCTGACTCACAGTCCGCCAGTAAGCCACTACACACAAAGCACCTATTGGGCTGACCACACGGTCCAAGTCATCCCGTCAGTTGGCAACCTTCCAAGCCACGGCTTTTAGCGCACCGTTATAGCTGCAAGCGCGTCAGCTTGTTTATAGTGAGGTAAATGCGCTGAGCTGTTGACCTTACTCCCTCCCCCACTTCCACAATCAGACCACCATCCGAGCCAGTGAGTTGTCTGAGATGAGAGTGGGTGCATTGGTTGATGGGTCGGCATACGCGTTTTCGCGTACTACAGGACGACCTGGCCCTCATTTCGCACACACCAGGATTTACTTACTCAGGGGATATGGAGGAGCCATCGGCGTCTGACTCCCAGTTCACTGGTCAGCCACTTGACACACAGAGCACATAAACAGGGTCGACGGCGTGGTATGGTGTAAGCATCTAATTAGCAACCTTCTACACCAAGGTTTCTAGGAAACTGTGATTTTATCAGGTATATTATGATGATTATGAGGTTGTTGTCTTCGTATTAGTGCAGATGGTGTGCGCTGATTTGGCGTAGCCTCCGGTGGTTTACCGCAGTTTTTCGTGGAGGCGCATGTGTCCTACTAGGCCCAGGCGGTGTGTAAATGTGCGGGAGCAGTGAGGGCAGTAAAGGCGGGCACGGCGACTGTATGTCGGAGCCACAGGCACTGGTTCACCAGCCTCCATGCGATGGATTCGCAGGTGACCGACTAGGCCGATGCGTGAACTTAAGTTGCGGGCGCATTGTGGGCAGGAGAAATCGGTAGAGGCTAGGGGATGTCAGGATGGTGAGCATGATGTTGTTGGCATTGCGGGGAATTCCGCTGTCATGGAAGCGCATGTGACCGAATAGGCCCATGCGATTAGTGAATGCGCAAGGATAGTGGTGACAGTGGAGGCCACGATCTATGCTGTGTGTTTGTGCTCCAGGAACTGGTTCACCAATCTCTGTACGATGGATTCACAAGTGACCGACCAGGCCGATGCGTGAGGTGAAAGTGCGGTCGCATTGAGGACGGTTTAGGAGAGAGTCTCCATCGCTGATGGTGGTGGTAGTAAAGGCGAAGGCGGTGTTGGTTGCGGTGTTGGGGGGTAACAGGCGATGAGTATTGGAAGTGATCTCTATGATGGTGGGAGTAATGGAATTTATGCCAAGAGTGAGGGTGGGGGTCTGAAGGAAGGTTGGCAGAATTTGACGAAAAATTGGAATTGTCGGATTGTTGGTGCACTGCGTCCGAAGATGCCCAGCCAGGCCGATTCGCACGCAGAAGATGCACTGACAGCGCGGGCATGTTGGCAGGGCCTGGGCAACGATTATGTTGGTTCGGGGCTCTAATGACTTTCATGCCACCCTTTTGGCCTTGGCGGCGGCGATCCGGTTGGCCTCATATATTGCTGAACCAGTCTTCACGGATCTTATCCATGCCGGTTTATCCTGGGCTAGGTCCTCCCAGGTCGCCGGGTTGATTTGAAGTTGCTTCAGAGATTTCTTCAAAATGTCTTTGTAGCGTCGTTTTTGACCACCCTGTCGGCGAGCACACGTAGCGACATCTGCAAAGAAAAGTCGTTTAGAAGCCGCTCGTCGTCCATTCATACCAGGTGACCGCTCCATCGCAGTTGCAGATGCCTCAGCATGGCGTGGATGCTGAGGATTCCGGTCCTCTCCAGGACTTCCGTGTCCGGGATCCTGTCTTGCCATCTCAGCTTGAGTATTCTGCGGAGGCATCTGGGATGAAAGTGATTCAGCTTCCTGGTTTAGTTCGAATAGACGGTCCAGGTCTCCGCTCCGTAAAGGAGTGTCGTCAAGACGACAGCCTTGTTCATCTTCAGTTTGGTGTTCAGGTGAATACCGTGGCGATTCCACACAGAGGCCTGGTACTGGTCGAAGGCCTGACGAGCTTTGGGCAACCTTATAATCGATTCTCGTGTTGCTTGACAACGCTCTTCTTAGATAATCGAAGGTTTTCACGTTTTTAGTTGAGCACCGCAGACATTGATTCAGGGAGCTTTGTTTCCGTCCTGGGTGCCGTATGGCGCATGAAAACCGTTTTTGCTGCACTTATTGGTCACCAAAAATCGGCGCAGCCTGCGGCGAAGATGTCCATACTCCTTTGCATGTCCTCCTCCGTCACGGTGTTAAGGGCGCAGTCGTCTGCGAAGAGCAAGTCATGGACTGTAGTCATTGACACGCACGTTGAAGCCTGCATACGCCAACCGTTGAGAAGGTGCCCATCAGTTCTGTAGGTGATACGGATCCCAGGCTGCTCATCGCGGTAGGCGTCTATCAACATAGCTGAGAACATGAGACTTAACAGGGTGGGAGCCAATACTAAGCCCTGCTTCACACCGTTGGTCAGTGCGAATGCGCTCGGATACCGCCCCGTTTTCAATGACGCGCGCCGTCATCCCGTCATGAAGCTGACGCATCATGTGCATGAACCACTCAGGACAGCCGAATTTCTGCATAACTTTCTACAGTCCGTCGCGATGCACCGTGTGAAAGGCTTTTTCAGATCCACGAAGGTAGTGTATAGGTTATTTCGCATGTCATGGCACTTCTCTTGTAGCTGGCGAGCGGCAAAGATCATATTGGTTGTTCCACGGTGTCGGCGGAAGCCACATTGGCTTTCTGGGAGCAAGCCCTGCTCTAGGTGACCGTTAAGACGATTGAGAAGGATACGGGCGAAGATCTTCCCGGCGATGTTGAGCAACAAGATGCGTCTGGGATTATCACAGAGTTGCCGGTTCCCCTTCCGTTTGTAGAGATGGACGATCCTCGCGCCTTTGAAATCCTGAGAAACTTATCCTTGGCGCCACATCTTCTGGAAGAGTGTTGTGAGTTCTGCCATCAACCGGGGCCCACCGTGCTTGTTGACTTCCGGTGGGATTGCCTCGGATCCCGGTGCTTTACCACTGGAAATCTGCTGCACGTTCCGGATGGTTGCTGATAGGGAAGACGGCAGATCCAGGGAGCCGGTCAATGTCAGCATCGGAGATGGCTGATGAGCAATTTAGAATACTTCTGAAGTGCTCGGCCTAGCGCTTCAGGATTAGCAATTTCTCTGTCAGCAGTGTTGTGCCGTCAGTGCTGAGCAGCCGTGCCGTCCCCCTGATACACGGGCTGTTCCTGTACAAGGTGCCGGCATCTGAAGAAGGCTGCTTTGGTGGCGTCAGTCCGAAGGTCCATGTAGGCTTTTTGTAGTTCATTCTTCTCCGCTAGTAAGTTGCTGATGTCGGCATCATTGTTGTCAAACCAGTCCTGGTGTTGACGGCGTGCGCGTCCGAAAACTTCGAGGGTGGTGGAATGGATGACCTTTCGCAATTTACACTTTTGTGTCTTCACGGTAGCATTATCATCTGGAGCAAGCAGGTCCTCCAGTTTCTCTGTTATTTGCATTAACAATTTATGCATCCATAACGGTGATCATGTACCAACCGCCACCCAATGCTGAATACAATGCTTTACGAATAAATGTTTACGGCGCTGAACTCAAAAACGTAGAAACCTTTGCTTATCTAGGAAGCACGCTCTCAGGCAATAAGCTAATCGATGACGAGGTTACCCAACGGATCTCCAAAGCCAGTCAGGCCTTCGGTTGACTGCAGGCCTCCGTGTGGAATCGCCACGGTATGCACCTAAACACTAAACTGAAGATATACAAGGCTGTCGTCTTAATGAACCTCCTTTACGGAGCAAAGATTTATGTCGTCTACTCGAACAAAGCCAGGAAGCTGACTCACTTCCATTTCAACTGTCTCTGCAGAATACTAAAGCTGAGATGGTTATACAAGATCCCGGACATGGACGTTCTGGCGTGGACCAGAAGCCTCAGCATCCATGCCATGCTTAGGCAAGTGCAACCGCGATGGAGCAGCCACCTGGTGAGAATGGATGATCAGCAAACACCCAAACGACCTTTCTATGGGGATTTCGCTACGAATGCACAGCAAAAAGAAGGTCAAACGAAGCTACAATCAAGCAACTGCAAGTCACTCCGGCGACCGGGGAGGACCTCACCCAGGACAGACAGGCATGGAGAAGATTTGTGAAGACTGGTGCAGCAAAATAAGAGGCCCAATGGATCGCCACTGCTAATACCAAATGGGCGGCTCATAATTCACAAGCACGCAGAATCAACACCGCCAATGCCCAGGCCCTGCCAACGTGCCCACGCGGTCAACGCACATTCCGAGCGCGAATGACCCTGGGCGGACATATTTGAACTCATTGCATCAACAATGCAAAAAAACCTGGCTAAGACCCCACGACGAATACTGACCCAACCACTGATAACAACTTCATCGATGCCCGGCCGCCCACGATAACAGATACCATCCTGCCCCCCTTAAACCCCTGCGCCTCTCACGACGACCAACACCACTTGTCCTACTCCCGCCACCTTATTAGGGACCTTCGACTGTCTGCCACCTGCTACCTCCAATAGCATTAGTGCTCCCAGTACCAGCGATGGGGACCGGGAACTAACCTGTTCTCATTGCAATCGCACATTCAACTCATACGTCGGCCTGGTCGGTCACTTGCGAATCCATCGCACAGAGACTGGTGAACTAGCACCTCGAGCACCAAAACACAGCACAGATGGCCGCCACCGCCGCCTTCAGTGACCGCACAGCACCCGCGCATTCACTCACTGCATGGTCCTGCTCGGTCACATGCGCATCCGCGAAAGTGGAATGCACCGCCATACCAACACATGTAACACATCTTACGCACCCATCAACACTTCCCATATTCCTCCCAGGAGCTTGACTACCAGCATCAGCAGCACAACCTCCGCAGACTCAACAAATCCTGGCCTATGCTGTACTCATCGTCACCGCACATGTACATCACGCATCGACCTGGTCTGTCACTTGAAAATCTATCGACCAGAGACCGGTTTACCAGTGCCAGGAGCACCAACACACAGCAGAGATCACCGCCTCCACTGCCCTCACTGTACTCGCGCATCGCATGGGTCTATTAGGCTAAATGCAACTCATCGAAAACCTGTGGTAGAACACCGCCGGCTACATCACAACACTACATTCCTACTCATCAGCCTCTGTATCTCGCATGATCACACGCAACACTGCACTCTTAGTCTGCACAGCTGATTGAGGTAATTATGATTCTAGGTTCCTTCTCCATGTGGCTCCTTTGTTTCATGCGTGATCTGAGCTTTAGAATATCCCGGAGCGATAAGCGATGTGAGTTGAACGGTGTCCAACGGATACTTATACACAGACATCGCAGTCAGTCCAATCTGTGTTGGGTGTAGTGGCTGACTGGTGGTCTGAAAGTCAGGCTGCCATGGCTGCTTCTTAACATGCCATCATGCCCTCTCACACATGTGAGATGTGGGCCTTTCAACCCCTTTTGTGTGCTATACTGGTGTTTGTGTTTGGGAGCCAGGTCGTGTACGTAGTACGCATAGACGAGTTAACCAGCAGCTGCGCTCACTTCCGAATCTGACAACTGACCGGCTCGGACGGTGGTCTGATTGTGGGAGTGGGGGAGAGAGTGAGTTCATTGGCTCATTGCATTTTCCTCACTATAAGCAATCTGACGTGCTTGAAAATAGCACAGTGCGCTTAAGTCCATGGCTTGGAAGGTTACTTACTGACGGGATAATTCTGACCACATGGTCAGTCCCGTGTGTGTTTTTGTGGAGTGGCTGAATGGCAAACTGAGAGTCAGGCTGCAATGGCTCCTTTTTAATGTGGCCTTTATGGCACTTCAACTCCGTATGATCTGAGCCAGGTGTGGCGGCACGCTCAGGGGCGGCTCCGGCCGCACCAGCCACCTGCACCCCCTCCCATCTTCGGTCTTCCTGATTTTGTCATGACACTGGGCTCAGGTGGGGGAGGAGAAGAGAGTGCGGTAGCTGCAGCGCAAATCTCCTAGAACTTACAACTAATCCATGCGCAAGTCACCGTCTCTGCACCACAGTTATTTGGTGGACATCGTCGGACTACGACGATCAAACTGTCATATACCGACGCCAGATCGATACATCGATTGATTTAATTCCAATCCGAGAAACGCGGCTCAATCACTTCTCGGCTGGTCTGTTTTTCGGTGTGGGCGATTACCTTGACGCTTGTTAATTTGATCCCGTGATCTGTTCCTCGCCTCTAATGGTCCGGAATAAAATATTGCAATTCTCGCTGTGAATCGGAACGCGCGATGAAACGTCCTTTGTCAGCAGTTGTCCAGCTTCTCCATCACTTAGAGGTGTTTCGCCGGCCCAATATGCTCCGAGTTTGTGTTGTTGGTGATGGTGGTGGTGGTGGTGGAGGAGGAGGAGGAGGAGGAGGAGGAGGGAGGAGGAGGAGGAGGAGGAGGAGGAGGAGGAGGAGGAGGAGGAGGAGGAGGAGGGAGGAGGAGGAGGAGGAGGAGGAGGAGGAGGAGGAGGAGGAGCGAGGAGGAGGAGGAGGAGGAGAGATGTGAGGAGGAAACTCGAATATGCGTGTCTCGTGTTCGTCATGCCAAGACGAGAAGCGTGCACTCCCTCTGTACCTGGAGTGGGGCTTCTGTACTATTCCGCAACTTCATTATATTAAAATTATTTTCCCAGCGATTAGACCCTATTCGAACAGACCAAAAGACGAATAAAAATATTTATACTACCAGTAATAGGAGAATTAACTAAGCCACAGGAATCGGAGAACTTCAGAAGGATCCAGTAAACAGTCCACATAGTATTTCCAGAAAGAGGGGCCCTTACATAACAACAAATCTTTAGTCTCGAGCAGATTTGCGTAGGGTAATGCTTTACCCAAGCAATGGATTGTGCATGTTATGGTAGCTTGCATTCATGAATTTACGTACAAGTGTAGTTGTAAACAAAAAGACAAACGGCAACCAAAGTTAGAAAATGCAATGTCTCCTCCCATCTTAGCCAATACTTCTTAGGCAATGGGAACTCTACTGAGCCAGAAGTAACTTCCTAGGCCACAGTACGGCAGTTCAGACTCTGAATTAAGTTGCGGGAGTTCACTTTCGAAGGGTTGAACCACATTAGACCGAAGAAACCGATCCTCTATCGTCATTTTGTCTAACAACTTCGGACGCTCTGTTTCTTTCTCTTTTCCCGATTAAGTTTCCTTGTATCTTCCTTTCCTCCCAAACGCAGGCGGTTCTCCGGTCTTGCACCTTGTGAATCCAACCACTTCCTTGGTATTATTTATACTCACCAACAGAAGTAGTTGTAACCCATTTACCTTGCTGCCTTCGGTCCGCCGGGACTGGCGACGGCTGAAAAACCATCGCACCACTCCCTAACATCGATCCTTCGTGAGCATAAAGTGCATGGCTGCAGCCTCCTTCTGTGTTATGGGATCGGAAGATCGGATAAATTTTCTCCGCTAACTCGGAGTTCTGTGTGGGTACTGATTTAAGTAGAGTGGTACATAAGTAATTACAGCACGCCAAAAAGCAGCAAAACACAACGGGTAAACTCCGGGGAAAAAGCCTTTAGCGCGTTAAGGAGAAGGAGCGACCTCAGCTGGAATGCGGAGACCAGCCAAAAGGGGATGCATGTAAAGGCGGAAAGAACCAAGCGATGAAAAAGGATAGAAGAAGCAGCACCAAAATCCTGGTAACCAGTCCAACGCACGAGCCGGGATATTTGCTGACAAAGGGGTATAACTAAGAGAATTATGTGGGCACAGTCCAGGCTTCTAACTGTTTGACGAGAACCTTGCCTCCCTGATTATGCCCTAGTAATTTTTTTCAGTTATTTACACTGACAGTTGTTTTGGTGTGAGGACTGATATCCTGGTGTCTGGATCCAAACGCCCAAACATCGTCTCACTGAGCTGTAGAAATGGAAAATATGTGTAACTGTGAGCAAAGGAGAAGGCTGATCGAGCACCTAAAATATTTGTTTATTATTCTGAGCTTTTGAATTCATACAGGAGTTCACCGTCAGCAGCACCGAAAAAGACGACACTTTTAAGGGGATTAAAAACCAATAAATGGTGTTTGAGGCAAGTCCAGAGGTAACAGTGCAGGGCTCTGTATGCTCTCTATACATCGATTGGTTGAGCTTCCATCCGTGGAACCGGCTTCAATCACTTATCGCTGCCTCCTGTTTCCGTCGTGAACGATTATCTTGGCGCCTACGAAGTTGAACTCAGGGCACGGTCACATTGTACGCATGCTCGAAGCGCACATTCATGAACATAAATTGGCTGTGGGACGGGGCCATGCATTATCGCATGTAACTACTCACATCTACGAAACGGGCCATGAGTTAAAATTCGCAAATATCAAGATAATCGTCCAGGTCGGAAAGACGAGCCGAGAAACGATTGTAGCCTGGTCCATGGATGGAACGCCATCAACCGATGTATCTATTTGGCTCCGGTTTACCGATCCTTGCGCAGTCGTCACCAGACTTGCATCAGTGATTACTGACTGTTGCTTGCCCCTAAAAATGTCGCCTTCTGGTTGCTACATGAGTTCGAAAGCTCGGAATAATAAATAAATATTTCCTCTGCTCGACCAGAATTCTTCATTGCTCATTCGAACGCCTGGGACTCGAACCTTCCCATTCATATTTAATGGTCTTAGGCAGGTATAAGGTAGAGCCAAAACGAATTCGAAAATGAAAATGAACAATGGGTAGAGCGGTCATTGAAAGAGGAATGTTGAACAGTAAATATCGGAAAAAAACCCTTTGCAAATTGATAACAGTTTTTCTTCATATTACTGGTAAAACTTACAATCACTAACGTCGGAGTTTGCGCTCTTAAATTTTTCTCGACATCCAGTAAACACAAAATTAATGGCAGCAGTCGCAATTTACAACAAGTCATTTTGATTTCTTTTGTGAATATTTCAGTTATACTCTTTCTATCGTTTTGCTTGTGCAAGTTTAAGAATGCGGAAAACCAGTAGCTTTATAAATGTTTTGCATGATAAATATTGCTCTACGTAGGGGGACACTTTGTTTCTAAAAAAACATTCCTCAGTTTATCGCCAAGCGCAGATAAACTTTTAAACGAGTTATTTTTTCCAATCTCCCCCCAATTGTCTCTTGTTATCTCTGGAATTTTGCCGTTTTAAAGGAACCAGTTGGCGTCTTTACATTATTGACACCCATCTGTATGAAGGCTGACCTTTAGCTCTGGAAATCCAGCTCATCCATTTACGATGGTAAAAAATCACGTGGAAATTCACGCAACGCCGAAACCCCCTAAAGTTTGTCAACAATCTCAAAAAGTACATCTGCCTGCCTATAGAGAGGTTTCCCTTCCATTTTCGCATCTGCAGAGGACAAAGCCAGTTTTTTTCGTGATCAGTGAGCGTTTATCACCGAATGTCAATATTCTAGATCGAAACCGGCAAGGCAACCATCTCCTGCTGACCAAGACCTTCTTCCGCCTTCCGACGTGGAAGAAGGCCACGTGGATACACCCTCGGTCGCGGCGCTGGCAACTGCTGGACTATGTTCTCGTCCGGAGGCGAGATAGACAGGACGTGCTGGTAACCAAGGCGATACGCGATGCCGATGGTTGGACAGATCACCAACTCGTCATCTCCCAGTTGAGGCTCCGACTGCAACCCCGACGAAGGCCCCAAGGTAAGAGGCCTCCATGTAAGTAAAATACTCTTTTATTAAATTTGCCTGCTCACTGTTTTTGATTTCAGCAACCAAATAACCGGGAAACTGGAGGACCTGCATGCTCCAGATGATAAAGCTACCCTGGAGACATGATGCTGTCAACTGCGAAATGTCATCCAGTCCACCACCCTTGATGTTCTCGGACGCGCACGCCGTCGATACCAGGACTGGTTTGACGACAATGATGCCGACATCAGCAACTTACTCGCGAAGACGAATGGACTACAAAAAGCCTACATGGACATTCTGACTGACGCCACCAAAGCAGCCTTCTTCAGATGCCGGTGCCTTGTTCAACAACGGCTGCGGGAGATGCAGGATGCCTGGATGATCCGAAAGGCTGAGGAAATCCAGGGGTATGCGGACCGCAATGAAATGAAAAACTTTTTCAAAGCCATCAAGGCTATCTACGGCCCGTGTATCAAGGGGTCCGCACCGCTTCTCAGCTCTGACGGCACAACACTGCTGACAAAGAAACCGCAAATTGTAAAGTGCTGAGCCGAGCACTTTAGAAACGTCCTTAATTGCTCATCAGCCATCTCCGATGCTGCCATTGACCGGCTCCCTCAAGTGTACACGAACAATGACCTGGAGCTGCCGCCTTCCCTACCAGAAACCATCCGGGCCAAACAGCAGATTTACAGCGGTACAGTACCGGGATCCGACGCAATCCCACCGGAAGTCTACAAGTACGATGGGCCCCGGCTGATGGCAGAACTCACAACACTCTTTCCAGGAGACGTGGCGCCAAGGAAAAGTTCCTCAGGATTTCAAAGACGCGACCATCTTTCCATCTCTAAAAACGGAAGGGAAACCGGCAACTCTGTGATAATCACAGAGGCATCTCGTTGCTCAACATCGCCGGGAAGATCTTCGCCCGTATCCTTCTCAATCGTCTTAATGGTCACCTAGAGCAGGGCCTGCTCCCAGAAAGCCAATGTGGCTTCCGCCGACACCGCTGAACAGCCGATATGATCTTTGCCGCCCGCCAGCTACAAGAGAAGTGTCAGGAGATGCGAACTCACCTATACACTACCTTTGTGGATCTAACGTAAGCCTTTGACACGGTGAATCGTGACGGACTGTGGAAAGTCATGCAGAAATTTGGTTGTCCTGAGCGGTTCACGCACATGTTGCGTCAGCTTCATGACGGGATAACGGCGCGCGTCACTGACAACGGGACGGTATCCGAAGCATTCGCAGTGACCAACGGAGTGAAGCAGGGCTGCGTACTGGCCCCCACCCTCTTCAGTCTCATGTTCTCGGCTTTGCTGATGGAAGCCTACCGGGATGAGCAGCCTGGTATCCGCATCGCCTACAGAACTGACGGGCACCTTCTCAACAGTCGGCGTATGCAGGCTCCAACGCGCGTGTCTACGACTACAGTCCATGACTTGCTCTTCGCGGACGACTGCGCCCTTAACACCGTGACGGAGGAGGACATGCAAAGGAGCATGGACCTCGACGCCGAAAGCTGCGCCGATTTCGGATTAACAATCAGTACAGCCAAAACGGTTGTCATGCACCAGCCGCCACCCAGCGCGGAATACAATGCTCCTCGAATCAATGTCAACGGTGCTCAACTCAAAAACGTGGAAACCTTCGCTTATCTAGGAAGCACGATATCGCGCAACACGAGAATCGATGACGAGGTTGCCCAACGGATCTCCAATGCTAGCCAGGCCTTCGGCCGGCTGCAGGCCTCCGTGTGGCATCACCACGGTATTCACCTGAACACCAAACTAAAGATGTACAAGGCCGTCGACACTCCATTACGGAGCGGAAACCTGGACCATCTACTCGAACCAAGCCAGGAAGCTGAATCACTTTCATCTCAGCTGCCTCCGCAGAATACTGAAGCTGAGACGGCAAGACAGGATCCCGGACATGGAAGTCCTTGAGCAGACCGAAATCCTCAGCATCCATGCCATGCTGAGGCAAGTGCAACTGCGATGGAGCAGCCAACTGGTAAGAATGGACGAGAGCGACTACCCAAACGAATTTTCTACGGTGATGTCGCTACGGGTTCTCGCCGGCAGGGAGGTCAAAAACGACGCTACAACGACATTTTGAAGAAATCGCTGAAGCAACTGCAAATCAACTCGGCGACCTGGGAGGACCTCGCCCAGGATAGACCGGCATGGAGAAGATCAGTGAAGACTGGTTCAGCAATCTATGCGGCCAACCGGATCGCCGCCGCCAAGGCCAAAAGAGCGTCACGAAAGTCACCAGCGCCAATGCCCAGGCCCTGCCAACATGCCCGCGCTGTCAACACATCTTCCGCGCGCGAATCGGCCTTGTTGGACATCTTGAACGCAATGCACCAACAATCCGACAATTCCAATTTCTACGTCAAATTCTGCCAACCCTCCTTCTGACTCCCCCATCCTTACTCCTGGCATCAATTTCATTACTCCCACCATCATAGAGACCACATCCATCTAATCATCACATGTTACCCCCACCACCGCAACCACCACCGCCTTCGCCTTAACTCCTACCACCACCACCACCATCAGCGATGGGGAATCTCTCCTAAGCTGTACTCAATGCGACTGCACATTCACCTCACGCATCGGCCTGGTCGGTCACTTGCGAATACATCGTGCAGAGACCGGTGAGCCAGTGCCTGGAGCACCATCACACAGCAGAGATCGTCGCCTCCACTGCCCTCACTGTCCTCGCGCATTCACTCATCGCATGGGCCTATTCGGTCACATGCGCATCCATGACAGCGGAATTCACCACAAGGCCGACAAAACCGATACGCCATGCACACCCTTCCGCTCCTGCCATTCTTAGCGCCTCTGCCACCCCCACTACCATGAATGACATCCCCCCAGCCTCTACCGATTTCTCCTGCTCACACTGCGCCCGCAACTTCAACTCACGCATCGGCCTGGTCGGTCACTTGCGAATCCATCGCACGGAGGCTGGTGAACCAGTGCCTGGGGCTCCGACCTACAGTCGACGCGCCAGCCTTCACTGCCCTCACTGCTCCCGCACGTTTACACACCGCATGGGCCTATTAGGACACATGCGCCTCCGCTACAACCTCCGGTAAACCACCGGAGGCTAAGCTACATCAGCACACACTACCTACACCAATACATCGACCAACACCCTCACAATCACCATTTACCAGAGTATATCACGGATTCTTAGAAACCGTGGCTGGGAGGTCTGCCAATCTGACGCTTCCACCAGACCACGCCGTCGGCTCAGTGTATGTGCTGTATTGTCGAGTGGCTGACCAGTGGACTGGGAGTCAGACGGCGATGGCAGCTCCATATCCCCTGAGTTAGTGAATCCTGGTGTGTGCGTTATGGGGGACAGGTCGTGCTGTGGCGCGCGAAGACGGGTACGCTGATCCGTCAGCCAATGCGCCCACTCCCACATCAGGCAACTGACCGGCTCGGACAGTAGTCTGACTGTGGGGGTTGGGGAGAGAGTGAGGTCGACAGCTCAGCGCATATTCCTCACTATAAACAATCTGACGCGCTTGAAACTATCACGGTGCGCTAAAAAGCCGTGGCTTGGAAGGTTGCCAACTGACGGGATAACTCGGACCGCGTGGTCAGCCCAATGTGTGTTTTGTGTGGGAGTGGCTGACTGGCGGACTGAGAGTCAGGCTGCAATGGCTCCTTCTTAATGTGGTCTTTATGGCACTCTCACTCTGTAGGATCCGAGCTAGGTGTGGTGCTACGCCCAGGGGCGGCTCCGACCGCACCAGCCACCTGTGCCCTCTCCCATCTCCGGTCTTCTTGACTGTGTCATGAGACCGGGCTCAGGTGGGGGAGGAGAAGAGAATGCGGTAACGTTGAGTGCCGCGGTTGGAAGGTTGCCAACTGACAATTACACTCAGACCTCGCAGTTAGTCCAATGTGTGTTGTGTGGAGTGGCTGACTGGTGGTCTGAGAGTCAGGCTGCGATGGCTCCTTCTTAACGTGACCTCTGGCTATCTCACACATGTGAGATGTAAGCCGTTCAACCCCCTGTTGTGTGAAATCCTGGTGCTTGTGTTTTGGGGGGCCAGGTCGTGTACGTAGTACACGTAGACGAAGTCACCAGCAGCTGCGCCGCTTCCGCATCAGACAACTGACCGGCTCGGACAGTGGTCTGATTGTGGGGTGGGGGAGAGAGTGAGTCGAGAGCTCAGCGTATTTTTCCTCACTATAAACAATCTGACGCGCTTGAAACTATCACGGTGCGCTAAAAGCCGTGGCTTGGAAGGTTGCCAACTGACGGGATAACTCGGACCGCGTGGTCAGCCCAATGTGTGTTTTGTGTGGAGTGGCTGACTGGCGGACTGAGAGTCAGGTTGCAATGGCTCCTTCTTAATGTGGCCTTTATGGCACTCCCACTCCGTGGGATCCGAGCCAGGTGTGGTGGCACGCCCAGGGCGGCTCCGGCCGCGCCAGCCACCTGCGCCCTCTCCCATCTCCGGTCTTCTTGACTCTGTCTTGACACCGGGCTCAGGTGGGGGATGAGGAGAGAGTGCGGTAGCTGCAGCGCAAGGCTACTATCACTTAAAACTAATTCACGCGCAAGTCACCGTCCCTGCACCACCTGGTGTGGAGCATACGGTGGACCTCGTCGAAATCGACGGTCGAACTGTCGTGTGTGTGTGTGTGTGTGTGGGGGTGTAGGGGGTACTAGTTAGGGGCAGCACTACACAGATAGCATTTGGTCGCTCCATTTGTCTCGTACAGGTGGTGAATGCTCCTGTGGCCGTCTCTAACTGGTACCCAGCTCTCACCTGTGGCTCCTCGAAGCTGGTTCTTCCCAGCGGCCACACCCCGGGCAACCGCCACGACCGGCGGGCTAAACCAGGTGAGGGTCTCCGGTGTTGTGTGTGTCTTCACACCCGGTACGTCTGCTCCTTTCTCCCTGTTCTTGTCCTCTCCCGTCCTCCCTGCCCTTCCTCCTCTCCTCTTCCCACCCCACTCCCCTCTCCCCTCCTCTATCCTCCTCTCCTTACTCTTGCTTCTACCCATCTTCTTCTCCCTCTATCCTCACTCTTCCCTCCTTCCCCACGGTCGAAAAAGTCCTACGGCGAGG
>WEDG01003261.1:0-36416 GCA_017591395.1 Schistocephalus solidus | reverse complement strand
TCAGAGCTGAGCAGCAGTGCGGTCCCCTTGATACACGGACTGTAGATGGCCTTGATGGCTTGGAAAAGGTTTTTCATTTCATTGCGGTCCGCATACCCCTGGATTTCCTCAGCATTTCGGATCATCCAAGCGTCCTGCATCTTCTGCAGCCGTTGCCGTACAAGGCGGCGGCATCTGAAGAAGGCTACTTTGGTGGCGTCAGTCCAAAGGTCCATGTAGGTTTTGTGTAGTTCATTCTTCTCCACGTTATTGTTGAGGAAACAGTCCTGAGTGTTGACGGTGTGCGCGTCCGAGGACTTCGAGGGCGGTGGACTGGATGACATTTCGCATTTGGCACCATCGTGCTTCAACGGTGCCGTTATAATCTGGAGCATGCAGATCTTCCAGTTTCTCGGTTATTTTATTGGTGAAATCAAAACAATGAGCAGGCAAATTTAACAAAAGAGTATTAAACTTACCTGGCGGCCGCTTACCTTGGGGCCTTCGTTGGGGTTTAATTCGGAGCCTCATCTGGGAGATGACGAGGCGGTGATCTGTCCACCATCGGCATCGCGGATCGCCTTGGTTACCAGCACATCCTGTCGATCTCACCTCCGGACGAGAACATAGTCCAGCAGCTGCCAGCGCCCCGACCGAGGGTGCATCCACGTGGCCTTCTCTCGCGTCGGAAGGCGGAAGAAGGTGTTGGTCAACAGGAGACGGTGTTCCGCACATGTGCGCAGAAGGAGGCCGTTATCGTTACAGCTACCGAAACCGTGGGGACCCAGCACTCCCTGCTAGGCAGCGTGATCCGTCCCAACACGAGCGTTGAAGTAACAAAGGACAATTTTCCACCTTCGGCACATTTGTAAGCAGGGCATGCAGGTCCCTTTTAGGGGGAGCGTAGACGTTGATGATGAGTGGCGAACTTGTCTCCCCAAAGAGGCAGGCGGAGGTTCATCAGGTGATCATCGATACCTTGCGGCAAACAGGGCAGACGTCCTACGATATCGTTGCGGATGGCAAAGACAACACCAGCGTCGCGTCGCTCTGCCTTTGGCCGGCCGCTCCAGAAGAAGATGTAGCCGGCACCCACCTCATCCAGCTGACACTGCTCAGAGAATCGGGTCTCGCTGAGAGCAGCAATGTCCACCTTGTAGCGCGCCAGTTCCCAAGCGACTAGCACCTCCTCCGTTCCAACGGTTGCTCCTATGATTGTCTTTAAGGGAATGAACATCTCCAGGCTGCTAGTATAACAGGACTCACCCGAGCAGCCTGGAGAGTATGGCGAGGGGGATGAGGACAGGGGGTGTTGTTGCTTTCTTTGAGTTTTAAAGACCACGTTTTCTGCGATCTGCGAGCCACGGCCGACTGCAGAAGATGTAATACCCAGCATTTGTTTAGGGCACATTTTATAGCCCCATCCTCCGCGAGGAGGCAAGCAATGCTGTCTCTAAATAGGGCTGCTTGGACATCCCAGACGGCTGCCAAACTCCACTATGGGTTAGCGGTTTTGTTTTAGTGGGAGAGCGACCCGAGTTAACCTGAGCCACCTATGGGGTTGCTGTCGCCCCAACCGTATAACGTTTTGAGAGGGGGAGGTGGGAAGTTCGGGAGTCGGACATACCGGGTGTGGAAGCACACACAACACCGGAGACCCTCACCTGGTTAAGCCCGCCAGTCCTGACGGCTGCCCGGGGTGTGGCCACTGGGAAGTCCCCTACTTTGAGGGGCCACAGATGAGAGTTGGGTAACATTTAGAGGCGGCCACATGAGCATTTACTACCTGTACAAATGGAGCGACCAAATGCTATCCGTGTGGTGCTACCCCTAAATAGTACTTCCCTAAACCTACTGCCTTTAGGCTTTGGCTGGCTTAGGCAACTGACAGTGTCGAAAATATTTAACTCACAACGCCCTGTGCCCACGAGTGCCTCCGCATATTTTTTTCTCACGTCGAATCACGCCTGAAATATCCACCGTCCACCCGCTGTATAACGGACCATAAAAAAGGACAGCTGTATTCACGGTCTAATTGAGCACACTTTGCATCATTTCCTGTAGGACATGCATGAACGCCTCAACACCATGAGCCATTAAGTCCCCTTTAAACAAATGACCTTTAAACATATACCTTGACCCACTTTCTCGACATAAGTTTAAAGAGATATTGAAAGTGGCAACACGCAGTTGCCACTTCAGACATACAGAGCAACACACTGCGGATCTCAAAATTCCGCATATCATATATATGTATAACACATAAGGATATCGCAACTAGACAGGTCACGCGCCAGTGGAACCTATTTTCATGCATATCCATCACTTATCTTTGCGAGAAACAAAAATATGTTTCAATTACAGAGAAACCTCGCTTAATGCATTTAATCCTTTCCGCTACGGTGCTCGTCGTGTGAAACACTTGCTTTGCGAAATGTATTTCCCCATTTAAAATAATGGAAGTAAATTTCATCCGTTCCACTTCCGAAAAAACATGAATATTAACTTTTACAATATTATTATGAAACAATTAAGCATAATGAATGTTTTTTTATGTTCAGTTGTGCTTTACCTTATGAAGAGTCGTTGCTGGATTGAGGGAGACGATTGAGAGGAGGGCACTAGGAAAGGGGTTACGGTGTGGAAGGAGAATCCACCTCTTAGAAAGGCGGGTGCTCTTTCCTTGTGAATTTCACCCCATTGGGACCAGATTATGGTTTACTATCACTTGATCATTTTTCTGTACTTTCCCAAAGAAGGTGTACATTAAAGATCGCTTCTATATTCGTTAAAGGAGGTTCCGAAAACGAGACAGCAAATCGATATTAAAACAAGTTCGCATACACTGTAGTCACTGTCTTATCAGGTTAATGCTTTTACAAGAATGCGTTCACCTTTTCAAACATTCATAACACTTCCCTGATCTTATTGGAAGCAACGGTATGCTCCTTGACCTACTCCTTCCCTCATGAGAGCTATTGTACCTCCCATTGATTCAGCTCCTTCAGCAGTTCCATTAGTTCCTCAGTGGTCCGTTCATAACTGAGCTCCTGTACTAAATCCTGCGCAGCATTCACTTCCGACCCAAATTTTGCCTCAGAGTGGCAACATCATCCAGTAGACGCACTTCCGGGTCATCCATTAGTGCAGCTGCGGGATCATGACCTTCGAAGTATCGCTCAGGGACACCATTGGACCACTGGTTTCGCCGTGCACAAGGTTAAGCCGTTCCTTCATCGGCTTGTGGCCAGGCATAGTGTAGGTCCTCTTCGTCAATTTCTTCCAAAACAAGCCATCCTCGTCACAAGTAAAAACGCATTGCGGCAAGGACTCCTCCTCTCCAGCAACGAATTCATGGACCCCTAGCACACATTTCTCGGCAGTAGCTTTATCAGAGCTGGAAGCCTTCCCATGTCACGCAACACGGTGCATAAGACTTCTCTTCCTAAATTTCTAAACCCATCCCTGGCTTGCCTTAAATATCCTTTCGTTTTTAAACTACAGGCCTGACAAGGTCCACATGCGGCATCTTTGCTTTAGCGCAAACAATTGCTGCAGATACAGTATCGCCATGCAACTGCTTTTCATTCCTCTAGACCAACAACAGCTCTGCAGCATGTTCTAGGAGAACTGAACGTCAACTGGTGGCCTTAGTAACTTCTTTAGCCCAACCAGCTATGTGGATATTATCGTAGCTTTATGGAATGTATTTAGAAGATTAACTCAGAGCATGAACTAAGCAGATTTTTGGAAATATTTTAACATCAGGGAGACCAGATAGACCAAAATATAACTCGCTTAAGTAGGGAGATCAAGGACATTCTAGGAACGATGAAGAATTTTCAGAACTATTCCACGCAAATTAAAGTCCATATGCACGCAAAATAACTCAATTTGCTCTGTGCGAATGTAGACGGTAATGCAGATTATCCGTGATATATTTTTGTACTTTATACCACTATAGAATCAAAAAATATCCCTTAAGTTGAATACTCGTGGTTTAATGCGGTACATAATCGTGCATATCAGATTATTTACTAAACATTTACGCACTTCTAAAGCAAAAGTGAGCATAATAAAACAATCTTCTCCACTGTAACTAAAGCCAAGGTTTAATCACTATACGCTGTTTGGGGAGGTGTTTATTCCGCTGTTTTTATAAAGGTACACATAAATAATTGTCAACTCGCCAAAATCATATATTTTACTGGATTCAAATTTAAGGCTTAATGCCAAATTTCATTTCCATAGATCAGCTAACAGAAGCCAGTCTTTTGTTATGTATTACGAAGCAATGGTGAGACTGCTTATTAAATTGCCTTTTGCCCTAATAAACTGCCTCTTAATCTAAGTAATGTCGACAATGAAGTTCGTAAAAATAAGGGCTAGGTAAAAAGAAGAGTTTATTGTCTTTGAAAAATTAGTTTTTTTCAAAGAAATCTCAGACAAATAGATATACAGGAAGTAGTAGCAGCTGGAAAATCTTGCTTTAGTGTCGACGCCTACAGAAAGGTGCATTCATTCAATGTTTGTAAATTTCGAACGCATATTAAGACATAAGTCTTTCTATGTCAGAGCAAGTTACGGGTTTTCGGTTCCTTTGGATATGACCCCTTATTGTTCACTGTAAGGTCAGGTTGAATAGACTCCTCAAAATAAATACAACTTCACAGCCTTAACGAGAAAGAAAGTCCCAATGTCGATACAGGCAACAACAGTGAACTAAATGAAGAAACTTAGGCAAATTTGCTTGATAAGTTTGAGCCACATAGCGTCGGCGCCGATATCAACGTACTTATGACTATATCTGAGTTACAAGTTGCAGTGAATGGTATAAAGTTGGTGCCCGAAACACGGCAACAGTAAAGGCATAGAGCGCCTCCCGAAGAGCATGATAGAGTGCCGCAGAGACAGGAATTTTTGTCACCGACTGATATCACCTTGATGGTTTGGAGCGAGACATGGAATGTGGCTTATTAATTTGACCCAAGTTTGACAACCCCAGCGGTCGCAGTGCGATTCCACTTCAGGACAGCAAATGTAAGCCTTAAATGCATCAAACCTTCTTACTATCTGAGCTAGGAGACCACACTGGCAGCCATGATTTTAATTTCACTTGCGTAAAAATACACATCTGAACTAACGTGGTTTATGGAATACCCCTATTCTGGTAGAGTAAGCTGACAGCCGACGCAGGATTTCCCAACAGGTTACTATGAGATTCCTAGAAGAGAAGAGATGAAATCTAGGAAAAAGTCGCGAACACGGACACACGATCAAAGGAACAAGCGCTTTATTAGGCTGCCGTTTCGGATTTTTACTCGAATCCGCCATCAGAGACAGTCAGAAAAGGGTATTGGATCGCCCAGGTTTTGCAGCATTTATAGGATGTTGTTGATAGCCCACTGACAGTCCCCGAGTGCATCGCCGATCGTTGCAGGTGGTGTGCTAATTGTCTAACCGGGTAGCTGTTGCAATATGCAGCTGTTGCGAAAATGCAGTTGCCATGACGTTGCTGCGCGCCAGCGTGCTAGTTAAGAGCAATAGTTCCCACGTTCATCTCACGAGGTTGCATGCGGTGCGATGAGGGCCCTCACTCGAGTTGCTGACGGCCGGATTTAATCATCCGTTTGAGCTTTTGGGTAATTGGGCTCGCTGACACTGGCACCAGTCGAGACCATCGAATTACTCCTAAGAGGCCCGTTCCGGATTACCACGCAGTTGGCCCAGTAAACAGGGGCTCGTGCCCGACTGTTAGCACTTTCCGAGCAAACTGAAAACTAACATTCCTTTACACCAATGCACAGAGTATATTATCGAAGCTCGACGAGCTTAAGATTCATGTCTGCGATCTATCTCCAGATATAATTTCCGTAACAGAAACTTGGTTGTCCCAACACGTGGACGACCGAGAGGTAACTATGGCTGGCTTCCTACTTTTTAGAAAAGACAGGAAAGAGCGTAAAGGAGGTGGTGTACTCACATATGTGAAAGTGAACTCTCAGTGTTAGACAAAACTTATAAACTCGCGTCTACTTCCGAGGCGATATGGCTATCCATAAAAGTGCCGGGTTCATCAAGTCTAGATGTCCTGACAGTCTAGCGTCCACCGAGAAGAGACCCCGTAGCCAATGCTTACCTGCTAGAGGAGCTTGAAAAGATTGCTACACGGTTGGATATACTGATCATGGGTGACTTCAATGCACCTCACATCGACTGGAGCTCGGCCTGCGCACAAAAGTCTGATCTAGCCTTTGAAGGTTGCCTTCTGAGCACGACGCTAAAGCGACTTCTCACACAGCATGTCACTTTTCCAACAAGGGTGTGCAAAGGACAACAGGCCAATTGCCTGTAACTAGTTCTCACGAAGTCGCAGGACAGCATCAACGAAGTGTCGTGTCTACCGCCGCTAGGTAAGAGTGACCACGTGGTACTGCGATGGGAGTACTCACTGTTTTCTATACCAGAAAAACCCACAACAGTCAGAAGGAATATATGGCAAGGCCATTTCGGTGGAATGAGGGCCGAACTCACGCGCACTCAGTGGGAATCTTTATTCGTTGGAAACATGACCGATGACTGGGAAACGTTCCGGGACATACTGCACAGGCTCATGGAAAATCACTGTCCGATTTTGAGGAAAAGGTAAACGAACAGACCGCGATGGCTTACGCAGGCCTTAAAACTCGAAGTTAACAAAAAGCGGAGAGTGTTGAAAAAATCGCTTATGAACGGAACTCCTACATCTCTAAATGCGTACAAAATGCAGAGAAATCGGGTCAAGGGCCTTATTGTTAGAACAAGACAAGATTTCGAAGTGAACCTGCTGAACCGGGCCATCGCGAACCCGAAACTATTTTATGGTTACCTCAGGCAGAATTCACGGAACAAGAATCTTATGCCCCCTGCTGAGGACAGCCGAGGGTATAGACTTTACTGAAGATGGTGCGAAGGCTGATCATCTTTACGGAATTTTTCCGGTCTGTTTTCACAAAGGAAACGAGATACGATTACCCTATCGATGGCTTCGAAATGGATACAATAGTCGAGACTGTTCATTTCTGGTGTTAAAAGAATCTAAGTCACCGGGTCCCGATGAAGTACCTGTAAACCTGTTGAAAGAGCTCGCGAGAGAACTGGCAAAACCCCACTCTACGCTTTTCCTAACATCCTTCCAGACTGGAAAGTCTACCAGTTGACTGGAAATCCGCATGGATTACGCCGCTCTATAAGAGCGGAAGCCGGGTCTCTGCAAACAATCACCGACCGGTCAGCCTTACTTCAGTTTGCTGCAAAATCATGGAAAAAATAATTGAGCAACAACAAATGCAGTTCCTAGAACATAACCACGCAGTCTATATCAACTTCAAAAAGGCTTTTGATAGCGTGCCGCATCACCGCCTTCTTCATAAACTCAACCGCATAGGAGTAAGAGGTAGACTTATGACATGGATATAAAACTTCTTAACTGGCCGCTCACAAACTGTCCATATCAGCGACAAACAGTCGACCAATGTTGAGGTTGAGAGTGGTGCTGCCCCAGGCTATATTCTCGGCCCTATTTTGTTCATTGTCTACATCAACGATTGTGCCAACGAACTGGACTGCGATATTGCCATATTTGTGTTGAGACTTTACCTGAGCAAAGTAGTTAGCCACGCGTAGAATGCGTGAATGACCATTACTCCCGGCGACAATGTCGGCGAAATAAATCACCCAAGAGCTCAAACGGATGTCGAAATCCGGCCGTCAGCAAATCGACTGCCGGCCATCATCGCACCACATGCAACCGCGTGAGATGAACGTGGGAACTATTGATCTTAACTAGCACACTGGCACGCAGCAATGGCATGGAAAATGCATATTGCAACAGTTGACCGTTCAGACAACTATCATACCACCTGAAACGCTCTACGATGCACTCGGGAAATGCCAATGGAGATAGGCATGTTGTGGCCTAGCAACTACATCTAATAAATGCTGCAAAACCTGGGTGATCCAAAACTCTTATCTGAATCAGTCTGCGATGACAGATTCGAGTGAAAGTCCGAAACGGCAGGGTAATAAAGCTCTTGTTCTAGTGATCATGTCTTCTTCTTCTCTTCTATGAGGCTATCCTACTTAATTGATTGTCTTTTAATCCAACGGAGGTTGCCGAGTTTGATACCAAAGTGTCAGATTAACTATTCCCTATGCCAAAAAGACTTCTTAATGTAGGTTATCTTGCCAAAAAATGACGAATTCAATCAAGCTATGTATAACATCACTATTTCGCTTGTTTGGCTTGCGCATTCGACTCCGTCCACCAGAAGTCCTTTTTGTGCGTCTTACTGCATGACGACAAGCTACGACGCCACTCTGTTGGAATACAGTCAATTAGCCCGAGGACTTAGACTGAATTGCACACGAATGACCAGAAGAGGTTCAAATTAGACAATGACCACAAAACAAGCTACTCCACTGGAACTTTTGGCGCGCTCTACGGAGCAAATCACCCAGTCGCCAGTCCCTTGTTTGCAAAACTATCTTTAGTTTGAAGTATAGGGAGTAAACTATGGTCTGCTTAATTTCTGATCGAGATTTTCTTAGCTTTTGATAGGCTAAATGAAAGTCAGCATCGTCTAAGAGGTTGATGGTAGATTGTGTCAGAAGTGGTAAAATTTAACCCGGAGCGCATAATCATGGAGTCGCATAACTGGCTCGCGTCTCTCGTTGGCGAACACCAACAAAAGACTACCAATTGTAATTCCATCGGCCTGCAACAATAAGTACTGATAATGTATCCAAAAATACATTTAAGTATCATCTGCATGCTTCATCTGAAAGGTCTAAATTGCCTAACCAGAACTAAGTATTTTGGTCTATTTATGCATGCCTTCCGTAATTCATAAAGCTATCACGTCTCCGCCCATTTATCGAACGTGCCTGTTGTTTTGAAATGCTAAGCAGACATTAACACGCATGGCCATAAGACACTGACCCATTTTTAAATAAAGTGATCACGTTTTGTTTCATCTACTACGCAAAACAATTTATAATGTTATTGTACAGACATTCAAAGGCATGCCTGTAACTCCCCGGCGTTTGAAAGATTTGCAGAAAGGAAGAAAAGGTATACAGTCGATAATCAAACTTTTCGTAACATATTGCCATTACTTGCAAGATTGGTGAGTCAATTTCAAAAATCAGTGAGTGCATTCGATTCTACATCTGGATTGGGTTAGTGTATTTTTAGAAGCCATCCAGTCGCAGCGAACGTTTAGCATCACATGGCTAACGACTCTAAGGCCCTTTCACCTATGTGGCACTCTGAAAAGAGGGAACTTGTCGCCCTGATAGCGAATGAGGCGTCTTACATCATAAACAGGTTCCAGGCACTTTATAAAACAACCATCACCTGCGGGTAACGTAATTTTCGAGATATTCTCAAACGCTAAAACCAAAATCGACGAATACGTTCATCTATGGAGCATGATAGAACAAAGAATCTATTCTAAGCTTCCGCTTACATAGTCATTTTTTTGGAATTGATCGTTCATTGGGTGGATGCCGACACAACTGCCTTTACTGACATATATATAAGGCAGGTAAAAAGTAAGAATCCAAATGCGTCTAAAATATTAATAGGGTAATAGAGGCGATAGCAAAATTGCTTGGCTGATGACGCTTTCCTGTGGATAACTGGCGTAACCTTACAATATTGCAAGAGAAAAATTGGGAACCTCATTAGAAGAATAAAATCATGTTTTCTATCGCGTAATCTTTTTGGCCTATGTAATACGCTTCCTATTAACGAAGGCCTAATGTCGAATGCTTCTTTATACGACTTTAATGCAGTGTCGGGTGAATTTTTCGCACTTCAAAAAGTGCGATGAGTGTTCCTTGGGGATGGTAGCATGTACCGAATCTAAAGACTGCGCATTAATTGCGTCATCACCGAAAATCAAAAATTTTCTTTACCCTACAGAAACATGCAAAATCTGACCTGGAGCTTCTACGTACTTATACTTGAGTATCTGCAAAACAATTATGGCTCAAAGATGAACACCTCAAAGTTATAACGGAATATCACCAGTTTGCGAGATATTCGGATGTCCCCGCGGTGGCAGACAGGCAGACACCGGTGACTGAAACTATAAACTGTTCATGAAAATGGTAACGACCATTAATTTAATAAAGATCAAATTAATCTGTCGTTTGCCTCTAACTTCAGGTCTAGAATCAACATTTGCGGAACAAAGATGCGTGTTTGAGTATCCAAGATAGGATGATGAAACTTATAAGCCGTATGGGCAAAACCTCGCCATTACTGGTGGTAGATTACGTCTCGACAGACTGCACGTTGCCATAATTGGGTGGTATGCCGAGATAAATAATGACATGGCATTGCGCAACTACTTTTTCACAGGTAAATGCGGGGAGTACACCGTTGTATGTTGGTGACTTTTGAAAACACAATTTTGTCAACGACACTTTTGTTCGTTTCGTTAACTGTGCACTGCGCTGAAGAGTTTTTGGTTCACGCTATTCACGGCAGCATTCCCATCCCAGTGTAGATTATTTGATCGGACATAACCAAGGCCGACTCTACCTATTAAAGACGCGATCAAATTAAGAATATGGAGTCGCATCTGTGGGTATGCCAGTATACGTTTCAATAAGTTTCCTTTTGTGTCTGCCAAATAATCATGTTTTTTTATGCGCACATCGATGTCTGAATTTGTGCAGGTATTTAAGCTGGACCTTAATGAGATGAGCTTCCCTATGAAATATCTAACAAAATTCTAAAATTGGTTTTCAATTTAAACATGTAACGTAAGCAGTTTGCAAGATCAATCATCACTCAGATAAATTAGCAAATTTTTCAGTCATGCCAGGAGGTAGACTTGTGAAAGCTTCTTTTCGGCTATCTGCAAAAACTATACTCTGTAAAAAATATTTTCCATATTAGTATGATATTTGTCTATGGATTTTCAATGATCTTAGGTAGTCAAATACAGCTTATGAAAAAGATACAGTAAAATATTCTTATTTTACACCTTTGCTAGGACATTACGTCTTCTTCAAAGTTGATATTCGAAGATCGCTTGCCTTGTGGTTTTTACCAATGTTTATCTCCTAAATAATATCAAACCTGACGATAAAAGCTGTATATTTTCCTTATAAGGAAAATACCATATATAATTTCATTAAGAATATGCTATAAAGGACTCATAAATGTTTGCTGTGAATGTGGAGTATCTGTATAGGTTAGGTGTAGCATAAACAAATGGACAGATAGGATTTCTTTTCGAATGAACATTCCACTATCGTAACAAACCTTATGATAAGGATCCTTTGCAAACCGATAAATGACTATTTCTGAAGTTTTTAGTTTGAAGTAGCAATAGTAGTAGAAGTGGAAGGCTTTTTGCGAAATAGTTTGTACTAATTGGACTAAAAAACCTGCGAAAGAACTCTTGCTTAGTGGATTGTTTTCATTGGTAGGTCAAATGCTAACACTTTCTGACAATTTATAATAAACAATAGATTTCACATGCGTGGTAACTAAAATAATTACCAATCTACCGTCCAAAGTTAATCCGAAAAAGTATATTTCAGCAGTTATTCGACATGGACGCTATCTAAGGTTGTAAGATATGCCACTATATGTCCAGCAAGCATCCGAAACTTGAATAAATCGTCAACTTCTATATTATATCACCGTCAAGTTCAGCTTTTTCGCTACGAGTTTCAAAAGACCTCCACGTATGCGAAATAAAAAACAAACAAAATAAATTTAAAAAACATGTTCAGGCAATTTCTATACACTGTTGATAAAAATTTTTGTTTGCCGTTGAAATAGGCAAAGGGCATTACCCTAATGGCTCTTCACTCTATTTCAATCCGCTCTCATTTGTCTATTTCTGCTGATTTAAAATGGCTATTTTAGCGGGAGAGACCGTATAAAAGATATAGGTGTTCTTTAGGCGGGTTATATTTATAAAAATGACCTGCTGCGCTCACTAGTGCTGCTAATAAATTAAGAAAGACTGTGGATTCTGGATGAGTTTATTATTTTTCATAAAGATTTTACTCATTTTTCTAATATTTCAGAAGGAGGCAGGAGGCCGTATGTAATCTGCATGCTGGGTGTGCAGTGTTGGCGCAACCAGCGATGCTGATTCAATCAATGTTTCTTAATAAGACCTTTTGTGTGGTGTGTGCTTATAGTCTCAAATCACATTAATTGTCTTCTGGTGTTGTTGATCATATTGTTTGGCGTCCGGATACGCTGAGTGTAAATGCACCTTTTCATGATATTTGAATATTTTCAGACTTAATGGAAGTCCAAGGGTGTATTGGAATCAGCAGTAAACACGGCGGAAAATGAAGAGAAATTCAGGTATACTTTACGTCACTAGATGGAACAGGGACACATTTAAGTAGGTGTACCCTCTTCAGCAAAGCCTGTGTGTTGGCAGTATCTCCACACATGGATAGACTTATTTGCATTTTTATGGTTGCAATTCACATGCCTTAGGCATGAAGTAGTATTTAGCCATCACAAGCGCTGATGTGCATATTTTACCCCACAATATGGCCAACAGAGGTCATTGACATGCATCCTCCCCATAACAATGATGCCAGTAGACGTGGTATCGAGGTCAGATGCTGACAACCTTACAAAGACCGTCTAAGTATGCAACATGCTTTCTGGCAACCTCACAGTACACAATATTTTTACGCAGGGATATGTGAGCCTAAGAAGTCAAATACGTGCGTGTGCGATCGTGTTATGGCAGGAAGAAGCCACAGCAGTCGGAAGCCAGACTGTGCACTATGGCTGACAGAGTTAAACTGCTCGATTACGTGTGTCCCCCAGGCCTGATCCACGCACAACGGGACCAAGCCTTCACGCAAACAGGGCTGGACCAGTTATCTCTGAGTGAGACTGCAATGGAGTAGCATTAATAGAGTGCCATTGCAGGAGGCCTGAGTTATCCCCTCGGTCGACAGCTCTCAGGTCGACAGAATTTAACGCATAGGAACGGATGCAAGAGCGTTGGATAATTTACACCGAGAAATGTTTGCTCTCTGCTATCGACCTCACACGCTCTTGGCTCTCAGCTGTCTGCTCTTTCCATGTAGATGGGGATTGGAAGTTGTGGCCAACAGATATAATGAGCTCATTTGCGCGTATTACACGCAACCTGTCATCCGAAAGCAACACAACTGGTTGTGTTAAAAAAAAACTGCGTGGGTGGCTCAGAGCTCACATGAGCGGGAGTGCCAGGAATTTTACCTGGAGAAGGATTGATAGAACATGATTCGCATATGCTTCACAGGTGCCGATTCTGTGCCTGGGATGGTGATATGGGACGGGTTCCTATGTGCAGGATGTGCCTGTGAGACTTTTGTTAGTCTTTTCACCGACGAGGTATACAACAGGTGTTTCGTGGACGCGCACATGGCCAAGAAGGCCCATCGGGTGACTGAGCGAGTCCGATTAGTTAAGGCGGATGCTACGGGTGTATTATGGTGCTCCTTATGCTGATTCAAAAACCCCCATGCCGTGGATTCGTAAATGACCGACCATATGGATGCGTGCTGTGTAAATTTAGTGGTATGGAAGGTATTGTAAGTTAAAGGCTGTTGATTCGGTTTCGGTGACGACTTTGCTAATGTTCACTGCTCTGTTTGAAGGGGAGGGGGATATGAGAGGCAGCGGATACCTGGTTCGCAATCTCCTTGTCGATTTCCGTTCTGTAGACGCAAATACTGCCTAAGGAGGCAAATTTGCTAAATATTTAAATTTCGCTGCCACTGATAGTGCCACAAGGGTATTTGAAGTGCATGTGTGGCGTGGACTGATACATGACCTCCATTGTATACGTACTGATGGTAAGCTGAATTGTTTACAACTGATGATGAAGACATTCATTGATCGTTGGTCACGAGGTTGATAGTGCGGTCGTGGGCTAATTATTTTTCTTGGACAGTGGTCGTGGAGACACGCGTAGGGCATCCGCTGACGATTGAAAACGTGACTATTGGTCCTGTACACAATGCTGTTCCCTGTGCGTTCAAAGTGATGGCAGAAAACACGAGGTTAAAACGCGAGTAGACGGAGTAGTCAACCCATCTTTAGTTAATTGGGCAATGTGGATGCTTCTAATACTACCCCGTTCCCTGTGACTCGTGCCATAAAGTAGTTGAAGCAGGACGTGCGTTACTCGCTCTGGACGACCAAAATGTTTTAATGACTTTCCAGAATCCAAACAGATTGGTCGTACCAAAGGCGTTCATCTGGTTCAAGAAGGCAGCTTTGAGGCTGGGCCACATCTCCTGGTATCTCACTATTGCCTGGTGTACACCGACTATCACGTTCTTTCTTCGCAGTTTCATTGGAAGCTAGGTGACGCTAGTTCTTCCAGATATTTTTGGAAACGTAGAGGATATCTCCTGTGAAACTCTCTCAAACAGTGTTTAGAAGCGAGCATCCGCTGAGATTAACCCAAGGTTACCGGCTCTCTTTCCTTTGCAGTGATAAACGCTCTTAGCTGCTTTCAAATCCGGAGAAACATGTTCTTTGTCGATGGTAGCACGTTTGATCCCGATGCTTTCCCGCTGGATGACTGTTACGCTGCTTTTATTTGCTTCTGGGAGTTAAGATGGTGTTCAAATCCTTACTGGTTCACACTTAGGCAAATCAGACGAAAGCGCCATCCGAAGTGGTAGACGGTTGATTATGATTCTTACGTACCGAACCCATGGCCTCAGAACCATCATTTTTTCCGTGAGTTCTATTGATCCGCATTACGTGTAAGCTGCAGAACGTTCCTTCGGCTGCACTGACCGTAGGCCCCCATGACGGATGCGACAAATGTTTCCTGTTGTTGCCATCCGCGTCACCTTTTTTAGTTTCTAAGTATCGTGATTCATCCAGGTGTTCTTTGTACCTATCGATAGCGGTTCCACCAGGTGCTGACATCGAAAGTAGTTAACTTGATTTTCGTCGGCTTTGTGTATTTTTTCCTTCTCTAGAAACGGACTGCTGATTACTTCATCAGTAGATGATTTTTGCAGATTTTAATAATTCGTTTAACTCAATTTTGAAATACCCGGTGGTCTCGGTTGGATTCCAAATCACGTCAGCACGGGATGTAGTACGGCACACGCTTTAGGCATCTGAGCAACTAGACCATACAGGGAGCAGTGAGTGTAATGGCGCTTGTGTCAAGTTACCCGCAACGTATGGAATGCACGAATTCTGATACCGTAAGTTGACTGTCACGCAGGATTTTGTAACCACTTAATCTAGAATCCACCAGAGGAATAACAGGCAGGTGTTTGGTGGATAACAGGACCCACGTCTGATAAAATTCAAGACTCTTGATGGGGTCTTGTAGTTCAGTTGGATAGAGTGTTGGTTGTACTAAAGCCTTCTCCTTGCCAGCGTGAGTTCCGATCCCAGCGAGGCCACTGAAATTTTCAACAGTGGGTCGAATGAATTAATTAGTCAAAAAATTCTGGTTTTGGTAGCCTGCGTGACTAAGAGCATGCATGGCAAGTGGCCCCATCGTGCCTCCAAGATGCCATTTTCGTACATAACCTTACTTGCCTCTAAAAGGTGAGTTGATTGATTTCTGAAATCGATGCATTGATAAAAGCCCCTTTCACCGGGTAGAATAGTCTTAAAGTCGCCACCAGCACGTCCTAACCATCTCGCTTCCGGAGAAGAACGTCGGGATAAACTTGTTAATGAGACCATAAGGGGGTAGCAGCTGCCACCAGCGCTGGAAGTGGAAGTGTACCCACGTTGCAGACCATGTTTGCGAAAGCCCAACCCAATTAGTTAATTGCAGGCACCATTTGACGTCAATTCTTTCAACCTCAAATTTGACAATTCCTAATAATGAAGCACCAACATACACCCTCCGCACACACTGAGACTACCCAAACTGATGCGCCTATTCAGCCACCACATGCTCCTATCCGACCAAAGGTACTCTCATGAAAACCTGCGATATAACACCATGTTACGTCATCACAGATCCCTTCACTGGTACCTACCCTACACCTTAACACGTTCAAAATCACATATCAAAAGCCTCTGAGCCACCACCACCACCCCAAAAACAATATGTGGCCCTTTCAATGAATTTGAGCATAGTAAAGCGCGGAACACGTGAGGCTGAATCTCAGCGCCTATTGCTCGCTATAAATAATCTGACGCGCTTGAATTTTCCACGGTACGTTAAAAGCCGGGGCTTCGAATGTTGTTAACTGATGGGAGAACTCGGAGCATGCATTGTGAGTTTTTGTAAGGATGATGAACTGAGAGTCAGACTATAAGGACTCCTTCTTAATGTGGCCTCTAGGGTACACTCACACCTGTGAGATCCGAGTAGCTCACACCCTTAAGAGTGCACTCGTGGTGTATGGTTCATTTGGGGGTAGGGGCAGCCAAGGCCATGACCAATGTCAGCCACAGTGCCCAGTCCCCACACCAGACAACTGACGGACTCGGGCGGTGAACTGGTCGCTGGGCGTGGAGATTGGAAGCGGGATCGACATCTTTGTGTATTTTCGTGGCTGGGAAAAATCTGACAGACTTGAAGCTGTCACGGTGCGATAAAAGCCATGGCTTGGAAGTTTGTCAAATCACGAAATAACTCGGACCACGCACTCAGTTCAATGAGTGTTTATTTGGAGTGGGCGACTGGTAGACTAAGAGCCCGTCTGCCATGGCCCCCTTTTAATATGCCCTCTATGACACTTCCACCAAAGGGTATCCATGCATATGTGGTGGCACTCTTAGTTGCGGGTTCTCACATCGTCAACCCTCTGGGAATGGTTCAGTGAGTTATTGCATATTCTCCTCAGCAACCACTGCCCGATTTAACGTAAGAGACTGGATAATAGACCCCAGTGGCTGACTCAAACGTTGAAAAAGAAGTGAATCAAAAAGCGGAGGTTTTGGGAGCAATCACTCGCTGATGAGTATCCTGCGTCCATAAACGCATATAAAGCACAAAGGAACAAATTTAAACGGCTTATCCTCAGGACACGACAAGACTTCGAAAAAGGCCTGTTGAACCATGCGGTGGAAAATTCCGAAGTTATTCTAAAACTACATTAAAAGGAGTACGCGTACCAGGGACCCTGTTCCCTTACTAAAGGAACTCGCTGCGGATCTAGTCAAGCCGTTGTCCATGCATTTACAAACCTCGTTTAAAGCTGTCACGTTACCTGCTGATTGGAAATCGACAGGAATCCTACCACTATATAACAGTGGCAGTAGGGTCTTCGCAAATAATTACAGACCAAATGGCCTCACCTCGATCTGCTACAAAATCATGGAAAAAAATAATAAAGAGAGAGATAATGCACTTCTTAGAGCAGAATACATTATTATCCGATGCGCAGCATGGATTTCGAAGTGGCAGGTCTTGCGTAAGGAACTTGCTCTATTGTTTGGAACATGGGACGCGAGCAGTAGAGGAAGGAAATGTGCTGCAATCGGCGGAGGTTGCGGTTGCATGTATTGTTCCCCAGGGCTCCTTTCTGAGCCATACTCTGTTCATTTTGTACGGAAATGACTTTGCTTATGAAATGGATTGTGTAGTAAACGCAGACAGGAAAACTAGAGCGTTCATTAACATTACCATCAGCTGCATATTCCCTGCACTCAGGCACGCTTAGTTGCGGACTCTCACAGCGTCAGCCATCTGCACCCTCTCCTGTTCTCCGTCTCTTTGGCTTTCCCAGGACACTGGCTTCTGTTGGGAAACAGGAGTGAGTGCTGTACGTACAGCGAAGTATACTACTACGTTAAGCTCGATCACGCACAGATCCCCGTCCCCATACCATTATGCTGTGGGGCAAACGGTGGCTATGAAAGTATTCAACAGGTCAACTATCGTAATTCAGTCAAGGTTGACGAACGGTTTGTTTAAATACACTAAAAAGGCGTAAAAACGCTAGTGCACACAATTAAGTACTGGAAAATTTGAGCTTTGAACAGGTAGACTCGGTTAGATTTTCAAGGTGAATTCACCCAGCACATGATGACCAATCACACTGAAGGATAAAGTGTAAAGAATATATCGTTAACTCAGACACTCCTGATGACCTTGACTGACAGTATAAGAAAATTTGGGAATGCGGATACCCTAAACGCTGAACTCAAACACTAAAACTACGTGTAAAGCCTAACGATAACTTTCACCCGTAATCCCTGGCCCCTTTCATTAACCCCTGAGCCTAATTCTTATATCTACTCCTAACCTCTAACTATAGCACTTAGTCTTAATCACCGAACTCACAACTCCTAATCAATGACCTCCTAACCCGGAGCCGCACGCTAACACTCGTGGCACCATTAAGGGATGAATGATGTGCAACGACCGAAAGAGAACGCCACTTAATTCTTGATGAGCGCACACCGATTATTAACGGAGCCCACTCGTCTTGTTTTGCCTTGGAGCCCAATGTTTAGAACGCTGAACTTCTGATCAACAGGTCACGGGTTCAAGCCTTGAGTGGCGTACCACCTGAGTTTGGATATGGCTGGCTGGTGCTGGCTATAAAGCCAGAAATGATCATTCTAATCTACCCTGTTTTGTCGGTATTGTTCAAATACCGATACTGGAGAATAGAATGGCCATTGCTGTCTCATTAGCCAGACAGGACAAGGACTTGAGTCCTTCAAAATCTCAGCGGAGCACTCCGTACATGAAGGCAGACTCCGAAGCCGTGGCTAAATCCCTCACGTCACTCAAAATAGGGGTTGTTCACAGGCATGTCTCAACAATCCATCATCAAAAAGACCCCATTCCTACGCTGTAGATGTACGCCGTCTTCTGCACAACTGCAGGTTGTGCATTTACGTTGGAGAAACCAACTGACGGCTTCACACATGGATGCAGGAGCATCAGCTGACCATGCAAATTTGGGGTCCAGGTTCTCATTAAAGTCTTGTGAGGAAAAGTTAGTCTAATACATTATTTTATTGTAAAGTGCTTGATTTAAAAATTGGTAAATGACATTTTAAAAAGCATTGGAGTAAACAAGGTCTCAGAGAACCCAAAATACCAAATTGTTTTCATTTTCTTAAATAACGTGTACCAAAATCGCGTATTTTTTAGATTTTTTCTATTTTTAAACTTCTCCAAACACGATAATTTAAGAATGCACACGGCATGCCATGTAAATACTGGCATATAGGCCAATCGGCCTAGCAGTGCAGTTCAAGCATAGAAGCTCCGTATTTCATTTCTATTCCTTCTCAATCGACCTTTTATTTTCTATATAATGACGGGCGATCTTGGAGTGAATCATACTGAACAAAACTTTGTAGGCCCAGCTTGAAGGTTGATGTGAACCAAGATCGATCAAGTGCAGGTGAGAAAACAGTGCTAACGGGCAGCTAGAAGCACACTATTTGCTTGATTCAAAATGCCGAACATACAGACCCGGACACGCTTTTTCTAATATAATACCAGTGCATTAAACAGCTTTAAGAATGTCAGCCGAAATTCTGCGAAAGTTCTGTTGAAAAATTGGGAGGACGAATGTATGAATACGAAGAATCTTGTACCGAAAGGCTACTAGAGCATACGGTAGACCGTAAGTCTTAGAATAAGTAAATTTCTCAGAGTTCAAAACTGCGAACCTAGATTTAAAATGGACGCAAACTTACGTATTTTTACCGTCTTGATGATGCGCACAGCTAGCTAGTTGTCCCGGGTTCTGTTATAGTGTACCGTTTTAGCCGACGAGCCGTATGGATTTACGAAAGTTTAAGGATACCAGTGGCTGTCTAGAACCTGATGCACAACTGGTTCGATGCTTTTATTTAGGAAGTTGCTTAAATCTATTCCGTGGATATTACTGTTTTCTTTGGGGTTCTTAAACTCACATTTGGCTTAAGCGATGCGAAAATATGCTATTTCAATTTCCCCCTTCTGTTTAGGCCTGCATTGTTTCCTCATCAGATCAAGAAATTTATGCAGGCATATCCATCCGCCTGAAAACGTCATTGTCATTAATCTTCAGTTGGGAATGATCTGGTTAAGCGCTTACCACAATTCAGCAATGCGTTTTCGATTGGAAATGTTTACCTAACTTTAACTGCAATAACTATCCTCCTGTAGCATAATCACATAATAATAACACATCATAATGCCGGCTTTTGAATAAAGGTCTTTTCGTCCGCGTGTAAGAACCGCATTCTATAGATTTTTTATGCCTTTAATTCTTTTAACATATTTTGCAGAAAACATGCTCAATTTTATCCTTTTTTGTACTCATTTATTAGCAAATAGCTTTGCGAAGTGACTGCACTATCTTGGGATCGTGCCACACGATGATATATCTTAAGTAATCCTTTCTAACCAAAACTAATTTCAGAATTTCCGCTAAAGATTCACGTGCTCGGTTACTGACTGCAAATATTCACACACCCAGCTAACTACATTCGGGGTTCAGTGCTCGAAATGCTTCATGGCATGCATCATCTATCCATGTTTTGGGCAAAAGTAACTTATATTACTCACTCTCTTGAATAAACTAGATTGTTTCCCATGCATACCCCACTACCTAAGCAAAATAAGTAGCAGGATTTTATGCGTGTCACATTGATGCTTTCGCGTTGTAGGACTCGTGGTATAGGCAATCACAGCCAATGACAGTCAGCCGCTGCGTGTGATGGCAGTGTAGCGTTCTCTATTGTTCCAGCTCCTGACTGACAATCAGTTTAAAAATCACGCATCTAACGAGCCCCTCAGAAGAACGTTCGTGATATGACGCTTTAATTAAATCATAGCGCGCATTACCCCCTGTTGCATTCGATCTTGCCTTCCAATCCCCACCATATCTATACCCTTATATAAGTTCAATGGCATGATACAAGTGGTTTTTAGCCGTATTTATGTTTATCAAGTGCTCCGTTGCATATCAAAATAGTGATATTAAGAAAATCGTCGCCTCTGAGCAGCATTCCATTGCCTGTAACATTTAGAGTACTCACTTTCAAATCACTGACCTCAAGAGAATTTCTTAATTATTCTGGTACCCTGTTTCACATCGAAATTTTACTGAACACAACATTCTGATACATATAAAAGGACACTGTGGTGCTAAGTAAATGGCCAGAGTGTGTCATTGCCGTTACAAAGTAAACAAGGACCCGAAACATTGTACAAGCTCATTCAATCTGCGCACTAATCTGGCCTTCACCATGATTTAAGGTTTTTGTTCAGTTTTAAAACCGACTATTCCTGGTTTACTTTAGGGGGAATTTGTCACTTAAACGATATTTCGAAATAAAGGCAAGCAATTGCTCCACGAATGGAAGAACAGGGGTGCTTTATTTTTAGTGTAGAATTGAACGATAGCCCCTCCTAACTTCCATTGATAAGACTTAATGAGTTTATGCGATCTGGATTACTTTTGCAGTGTCTGAAAATCAGCCCAGGATGTAAGCATAAACGAAGATGCTGAAGGAGCATATCGCCAAATGGTTCTGCAAGCCTTGTCCGCTGTGCTTTGAACATTGCTTTTTGACGCAGTCATCAGTTTCTGTGCACTGACTGCAACTGGGTCCGCTCATATAGGGCCGTCTTCCAATTATATTTCCCCTGCGAAATTTGTAAAATAAGTTGAGTGGTTTTTGAGGCATCTTGCTGAATTTTACGCTTTATGTGGATGACAGATAAGATCAGTGAAGGAAAAATTAGTTTACTTGAACAGGGTCTAGGTTACTCCAGTCTGCGTTGGCATAGCTACGATGACTTCGATATCTCCTACATTATATGGCTTCATGCTCTGATGCACTACATTGTTTGTCTAGATTTCCACCACACCTTATATGCTCCATAATTCTTTCTACTAAAAGGCGAGTTAACTCATTCTGGGCATGAATGAATGACCGAATGGAATAAATATTCCAACTATACTGCTTTACTGCACATTTACACAATAAATCGAATAAAATGGAACATATATCGTTAAAAGTTGTCGCATTAGTGCATGTCCATAAAACATAAAATTCACACCTGATCATTGGGTCCTGCCCTCGCCAATAAATAGGTTAAGGTGGCATTATTTGCCATTGAGTCTCAGCAAGTTCCTCACCACAAAATTTACACTATAACGAACATGTTTAACACCAATGTCAAAATAAGCTACTATAATTAAAGACTACTCAAATTGAGAAAACATAAACGGAGGAATAGTAAAACAACTCAATGCTTGACGTACGCCGGTTGGTATTGACAAGCGACTAGGTACCCCTCTTCATATCCAGTTATAATGCCTGCACACGATTTCCAAGCGCAACCAACGCTATTGGTTGTTGCCCATACAACCTTGTTGCAGAGAAAAGAAAATTATGTAGAATAGCAGCGATTTTCCGAAAATCATATCGCATAAGTGGATTCTCCTCCAGGAAACTGAGGCATCGATAGAAGTTATCTTCGTGAGAGCGAAAACTACCTTAGAATGTCTATGGGAAATATCATCCTAGACAATGTTGTCCGTTTATTGCTAAAACAGGCCTTATCTATGCTGACATCTTCACTTGTATATTCAAAGTTAATGCTACCGGCTGCCGTTTACAATAATTTCTAGCTATGGTTGCAGGTTACAAATTTTAAAAGTAAAAAGGAAGTGAATCAGTCCATCATAGGAACTATTTTGAACACGCATACGCAAAGATTAGTTACCTTTTATGGGATGATACATCGAATTAACTGGGAAAAAACCCAAACTTCAACCTACGTTTTTGACCGCGGAGGACCAACCCAGAACCAACCCCTATGATATGGCGTGCGATGCCATCTATCAAAAACGTGTCAGAAGCGACCGAGCGCATTATTGCGGGACTTGGTGTCGGAATTGCACAGCGACCCGAAGCTACCATGCGCAGTAAGATCATGAGAATCAAGGACAGATTAAATCCGAATGAGCAGTCGGGAGTAATGTATCGCATCCCGTGCCAAAACTGTTCCTGTACCAAAACACAGGACAGACTGGACGTATGCTTGGATCGCGCATACACGAGCATAAGCTTGCTGTGAGACAAGGTGAAGGTTTATTGCAAGTCGCTGCCCACACCTACGAAACGGGTGACGAGTTTGACTTCGCAGCCACGAAGATCATCGCCCACGCCAGATGCAAGACAAGCCGAGAATTGATTGAAGCCTGGGCTTCCGTTGAGAACTCGGTTAATCGATTGATCGATCTGGCACTGGCATACAGGGCCCTGCGTAGTCACCTCCGGACTGGCGCCACTGCTCTCTGAGTGGCTCCTGCCCCCCCACCTCTATAAATATTACTCATTTATGTTGCTGTTTTATCTCTGACGACGGACTCCATTACGAGTTCGAAAGCTCAGACGAATAAAGCAATGATTCCGGTGAATGAACAACCTTCTTCTTATTATTCTTCTTCTTCTCCTTCTTCTTCTTCTTCTTCTTATTCTTATTCTTCTTCTTCAACGATATAAGTACTGCGCATAGCCCACGGCGTTATTCTCAATGACATGGTACCGAAATCACGATGAATGACTGAAAACAGATGTTTTACAATTTGACTATTCAATTGGCTTAAGTCAACTCTTCATAGTCAGTTAAGTGGGGATAATTTTCGTCAGCATTTTGTCCTGTTCTGGCGAAAGGAATGAGGACAAAGAAACCGGCTATAATGTGATTTACGCAAATATTCAAGGCTTTCAAATATACAAGGCTGCAAATATTCAAGGCTTTCATTCCTGCAGTTAATTTTATAATGCATTTAACTTAAACATTTAATCTCTTACGCACCTGTGTATAATGACCACAAACAGCATTGCATCGATTGGTTGAGTAAGTGTAATTCACTTTTTCCTGGTTCCAACCGAACACTGAACGCTCGTATATGTCTGTTGGCTTGTATCCACCGAATGCAGCCAGATTTTGACCAAAGTCACTGTATTCTGGGTAAAATGTCGAGTCAGGATGCTCAAACAGGCATCTGGCCACCCATTTATTCGCCAAGGATTCCATCTCCGTTGAGTACGTCTTGGGGAAAATACAGCCATTATTGAACAAGCAGAAAAGGTTCCTTGTCATTTTTTATTAAAGCATTATTTAACTATAGGATTGCGCTAAATCTGTTGAGGTAATAGTTTTGCTTTTACATTAACCGCAGTTTCTGAAATCATGATGTTCCGGCAGGTAAAGAAAAAACTGCCGTAAAATGTTGGTGTAAAGGATTACGATCATGATTGCTATCAACTTGATTTTATATGCCCTTCAGGCTTTCCCTATCTTGTTCCATATTTTAAAAAGTCGCATTTGTATTAACCTCTGGGTCATACAATTTTCCATAGACATAGATGAGCTTTAGTCCTTTTATAGTGCAATTTTAATGAACTCGATAAAGAAAAAATAGGGGGTGAAGGACAACGTGAATACCAACGCAAAGGCAGAACTTAGCGGGCGTTTCTGCCTTACTATTTATTTTAATGGTTGGGATAACCCAGGAATCGTGATTAAGCGTTTCAGAAATGCTCCTTCAGGCAATGTAAGACCCTCGTTTCAACTCCGATTTCAGTTTCTTTTAAGGAAATCCGTGTCTGATAGCACAGTATTCATAAAAGGAAAGTTGCAAACGTAAATAGTCGTTGAGTTCATCTCTACCTTCAAAATGACCTTATTTATAGTCGTCTCAGGCTAGTCAAATCTTGTCAACAGTGGGTATGTAGAGACCTTACCGAAAACAGCTACCAAGTGCTAATTTCAACTGCACAAAATTTGAGGACATCCTTTCAAAAAAACACTTTATCCAGCAAATAGTGCATGCTAGCATTTTTACTCATTCGCCTTCACAACTGCAAGCTACTCCAGTAGATGGCTTTGGGTGGTAGGCGATTCTCTAATAAACGATATTTTTCCTAGTTGTCCTTGTGATGTGAAAGAATCGTGCAGTCTTACATTTAAATAATTCCAAATTGAAAGGGATAAAAGTCCAACAGAGTAGGTGGTAATGATAGGTTATGTACAGCACCAAGAAATCCAGAAACCCAAGGCTGGTGATTGCTTTACGCTCGACGATTGAAAAGTTTGCAATTGGCTAGGAAGACTAGTTGGCGAGTATGTGTTTTCTTTCGATGAATTATCTTCAGGCCAGTATGTTTACTTTGGAAGGAGGTCGAGCACAAAGTATGGTATGTCGTTATGTAATAGTTGATAGTTGACGAAATAAATGGAGTCTCACAAGCAGATATCAAGAGGTGAATTCATCGTCAATTTACGACCCAGGCACGCCTTCTTGTTATTTAGAAAAGGTTTCGCTGTCCTTTTGCAAAACGCACAGTACTGGTCTGTACTATGGAAAGTTTATCACAATTCTAAAACGTGTAAGCAACCAGAAAGGTTTACTCGGATGGGGTTGAAAAATATCTTAACGTGCGGTAATCGTCTTAAGATATTTGAGTAAGGTTTGAATGCCAGATTTTGACTGAGCTAAATCCCTATCACCTGCAAGAACTCAATAAAATTAATGCTTTATTTGTATGATTTTTTAGTGCCAATAAATTATAAAATATGCCTCAAATTCATTGACAGAGCCTGCGAGGGCTTCCTAATATCAGTATACTAACCTAGACGAATGTGAAATATTCCTTCAAGTGAACGTATACATCATGTAATTTAGAATCCCTAGGCACAAGTATGGCTGTAGGTTGTGATCAAAATTATTACGGGGTTTAAAAGATCTGTTAAACCTTAAAGACACATTTTAATCAAGCATTAAATTTGAAGGCAACTTAATGCACAAAAGAAGCAAAACTTATTTTGAACACGTTTTCCATAAAATATTATTTTTACCCAATGTTGTTCTAGCAGGAAACCGGAAGGAAAACTGTTCAAAAGCCCAAATTCCGGTGTAGTTGAAATATGTTGTAGTTCTGCTTCCTGGTATTCCATATCACCCATGTGATCATTTCTAACCGAAAACGCCTTTCAATGTTTTAGTTCGCTTTTCTGGCGACTGATCAGCTGCTATAGTTTATTTCCAAACTTCTAACGGGTATGCAGCCGTTTGTGAGTGGCGATTTCCTGTGAGTTGCCCAATTTGCCTTTTTATGTGAATGACTAATCAGAATTACGTCCGGAAACTTTTGGCTTCTAGTCCCGTCCACTGGTAGACACACGACAGTTCGACCGTCGTAGTCCGACGATGTCCACCTTATGCTCATGGGAAAGATGAGCAGGGACGATGAATTGCGCGTGATTTAGTTTAAAGTGATAGTAGAATTGAGCTGCATCTACCGCACTCTCTCCTCCTCCCCCACCTGAGCCCGGTGTACAGACAGAGTCAAGAAGACCGGAGGCGGGAGAGGACGCAGGTGGCTGGCGCGGCTGGGTCCCCTAAGTCCAAGCCGCCACTAGGCGTGCCACCACACCTCTTTGTTCGGCATTTGTTATGGGAGCGCAACCCGAATAACGCATGCCATGCCCTAATGTGGCCCCCGTGTTGGTCCAACGCATGTACCACGTGGCCCGTTTAGGGGGCACGGTAGACACACACACGCACACACGCCGGTTGGACCATCGTATTCCGACAATGCGCACCATATGCTCCACAGAAGGTTGGTGCAGGGACGGTGACGTTTGCGCAAATTAGATAAAGTGATGATTGTAGACTGGCATATAATATACCGCACTATCTCGTCTCTTACCCGCCTTTGCCTGGTATCAAGACATACAGTTGATTGCATAACTCATGAAATGGGATCCTCGAAATTAAAGATGCTAGTATCGCACACATTTTAAGTTTTTAATTGTGTTTTAGTACTAATCTGCGGCACAAAATAGTGTTTACTAAGGAAGCGTTCACTTCAGTTCTGTTTAGTGAAGGCACAACTGGGCAAAATGAGGTCAAATCAGATGTTTCATGATTTCCATGTTTTTTCCTACGGTATTGCACCTTCTCGACAAAACCTGCTTTTTATGTGCATTGTACTATAAAGGAATATCAATATAAACTAGAAAATTTTTAAATATATACTTGAGAGAACGGAAAATTTTATTTTGCATGGTGTATTATTTGCTCGTTTGTTTACATGGACAAGCATTATGTACCCTAGAAACCTTTGGTTAATTAGCCCATTTTGGGCACGCGCACCCCCATGTTCGCGCATCCCCCATGTTCATGGGACCGCATCCCAGAATAATAACGCCTGCCGTACCTGCATAGGCCCCCATGTTATTCCAGCGCATCTACCACGCGGCCCGTTTAGAGGGTTGATCCACACAAATCACCTTATCCCGTTCCAAGATCGTCTCAACAGCATATATCCGGACATACAGTTTACAATGGCGGATGAAGAAAACAACCAGCTGGCCTTTCTCGAGGTCATCGTCTGTCGCAAAGTTTGTGGTGGTCTAAAGACTAAAGTGTTCAGGAAAGCGACAAGTACGAGACAGGTACTGAGCTTTACCAGCAACCGCAACAAACGCAGTTGCGTAAGGACGCTTTGTCGGCGTGGTGAGACGCACTGCAGTGAACCGTAAGACAAGGTTGCAGAATTAAACTATCTTCAACGAGTGTTCAGAGAAAATGGCTACCCGCGCAACTCCATCAACCGGTGCATGCGCAAACGGTACAAATGACAAAATCGCACCGAACCAAAATATTGACGTACGATTCCAGGCGCCAAAAACGTAACGGAGCCCGTCAGCCGCCTTCTCGTGCCACTTGGAGTTCACGTCGCACACAGAACGGAGGCCACCATTCGGCGTCAGGCAATGAGACCAAAGGACCAACTGCCACGGCAAGAAACATCTGGAGTTGATTATCGGATCTGGTGCAGTGGCAAGCAAAGCAACTACGTCGAAGGCACCGGAAGATTGCTTTGACGTGAATTGCCCGATTCATGGCAGCAGTGCGGCAAAACGACGCCAAGTATCAAGTCATGGTTCATTCAGCGAGAACCGGCAACAAATTCAAGTTCGACGAAGCCAAAATTTTCGCAAGAGGAGATGTTCGCGTGAACCGCGATTTGCTTCAGTCATGGTTTACAGGCCCCCAGTGCAATGACCTACCCAATCTATAGCAGGTGTTGAGACTCATTTAAGCCCGGGCAATTGGCCGCTCGGTGAGCGCTCAGGCGAACACGTTGTACAATACCAGTACTGGTCAGCTAGATGATCGAGCAATCATCACGCCACGCTCCAACACGGATGACGAAATTTCAGTGGCCACAATTAACGCACCAGAGTGCAGTCGTCATCACTGCAGGGAAGATGTTAATGTCCATAGTCGTCCAGCTTCCTTTCCTACTCTTACGGAACTGTTGTTCAACTTAAGACGAAAATAATCAGGTGTTATGAAATAAGTATTCACTCTGTAGTCTAATAACTGTGTAGTAAACACAGACAGGAAAACTAGAGCGTTCATTAACATTACCATCAGCTGCATTTTCCCTGCACTCGGGCTAACAAGCTCCCGTTCATTGTTGTGCCGATCGAGGATTTTCTTCTTCTCTTCGCAAGTCGTTGCGCAGACCAATTTAACGGTAACGGCCGATAGGATAAACCAAATCAGAAGCATTGTAGGTTTTGATAGGATACTTTGGCGAAGTTATTCTAAAATTAGAGGTTAAGTTCAACATTTATTTGACAAGTCGATCAGGTCTATGTTGAGCACTGCCGTACAGTTCGTCAGTATCCACACTGACCGTGTCACCAATACTAAAAATGCTTTTCAAAGGTAGCAATTAAAAAGTGAGAAGAGGTGTTCATTAGGAGAGTTTAATTGAAAGTCTGTCCTTTTGAATAATTATCCCGTCTTGTGCCCGGACTGTCATGCGTGCCACTGTCGACGTCGGGGCTGCATCAGACCCGCAACGCAACGTCACCTGGTTCAGTCTCGTCGAGATTGGCTCCAGGGATAATTGGCGGCCCCGATTGGTCCGTGCCACGACTTCTGCCCTTCCAGAGGATTCAAAAACCTATGCGGTGGTGGGGGGGGGCGGGGCGTGTGGGGAGGGCCATAGAGATTGACTGAACAGACGGTGGATATGCTGGCTTTTTGCACCTATCGAGCTGCAACTGCATAAACAAGCACGTTTCCTTTTGTGCTTCGTTTTATTGTGCCATCAGCAAAACAGCATTTGTGGTCTTCCTCCTCTATTCCATCAGCATGTAAAATCAATAATCAGCGTTTACTAATGTAGCGATTAACTGAAAAGACAGTGGACATCAAGGCTTTTTGCTACGGTCCAGTTGTGTGATCATCACTTTGGTATACATTCGTAAAGGTTTCTAGTTGACGCTGTGTTCCATCTCTGCGGCATCGCTTGTTACCTCCGATGTTGCGTCCAACCTTTGCATTGTCGATTGATACTCATGCATTTTTGTTTGTTGTCGTCGCTCAGTTTTCCCGAGGTGGCTGCACTGAACTCAGAAGATAACGGTCGACCTCTCCTGGTGAGAACTAGGATCAGGCTTGTGAACAACTCCTCTTCCTAATGGTGCCAGGGATGTAACTACGGCTTTGGAAGCGCTCTTTGTGTAAGAAGCGCAAGCACGTACGTGAGGCGATTTGTATTTTTAAGACAGCGTATTCTCAGAACATAGCTGGCTTTGCGGGCTTTGCCATAGACCAGTCTTGGATATTGGGGAATTTGTTTTTCATTGTCGAGCCACAGACTGCTCACCTTCACCAGTAGTAATATAGGGCGAATAGCGTCACTGATCATTGAGAATCCCAAGGATTTTTTCTGTTTTCTAACTTGTTAAAAACAAAAGTTGACCAGCCTTTGTCCTAAGGCATAATGTACATTTCGGTGTCGACTACTAACACCTCATAGAACCTTTTTTCCTCTGTTAATTTTAACTGGTTTCTTTTTCTGTGCGCCATAAGTAGTGATGAGTCTTCTTGTTAAAGGACATCCCTCGTCTCGTTTGAAACGCCGGCTTGAAAGAGCACTGGTTTGAGTGAAGCAATGTATGCGACCGGAGTAATGTATGTGGTGCTAAAGCTGGATGTTTTTTGTGTAACCGTTGTTTTAGTCTCAGTAAGACATTTCGGTGAGAGGTTTCGCACCAACGCTTGCTCAGTTCTCAAGGCTTGTGATGTCTGAAGTTTGCATTCCTATCTGCAGGTTTCGGTCCTTCAAATATTTCTGCCGTGCGGTGACAGTCTCCTAATTTCAGAGCCCTGTAACAAATATCCTGCTGGTCGCATCACTGTTTGCATATTTATTCTGCCAGTGTTAACAACCTTGTGTGAGCGCCCTTGTTGACTATTAGAGAACATTGTTAGATTCTAGATTGAGTGCTTACAAAATCCTGCGGGACAGTCAACTTACGGTATCAGAATTCGTGCATTCCATACGTTGCGGGTAACTTGACACAAGCGCAATTAAAATCACTGCTCCCTGTATGGTCTAGTTGCTCAGATGTCTAAAGCGTGTGCCGTACTACAGTCTTTCCCATGCTGACGTGATTTGGAATCCCACCGAGACCACCGGGTATTTCAAAATTGAGTTAAACGAATTATTAAAATCTGCAAAAATCTTCTACTGATGAAGTAATCAGCAGTCCGTTTCTAGAGAAGTAAAAAATACACAAAGCCGGTGCAAATCAAGTTGACTACTTTCGACGTCAGCCCCTGGTGGAACCGCTATCGATAGGTACAAAGAACACCTGGATGAATCACGATACTTAGAAACTAAAAAGGTGACGCGGATGGCAACAACAGGAAAAATATGTCGCATCCGTCATGGGGGCCTACGGTCAGTGCAGCCAAAGGAACGTTCTGTAGCTTACACCTAATGCGGATCAATAGAACTCACGGAAAAAATGATGGTTCTGAGGCCATGGGTTCGGTTCGTAAGAATCATAATCAACCGTCTACCACTTCGGATGGCGCTTTCGTCTGATTTGCCTAAGTGTGAACCAGTAAGGAGTTGAACACCATCTTAACTCCCAGAAGCAAATAAAGCAGCGTAACAGTCATCCAGCGGGAAAGCATCGGGATCAAACGTGCTACCATCGACAAAGAACATGTTTCTCCGGATTTGAAAGCTGCTAAGAGCGTTTATCACTGCAAAGGAAAGAGAGCCGGTAACCTTGGGTTAATCTCAGCGGATGCTCGCTTCTAAACACTGTTTGAGAGAGTTTCACAGGAGATATCCTCTACGTTTCCAAATATCTGGAAGAACTAGCGTCGCCTAGCTTCCAATGAAACTGCGAAGAAAGAGCGTGATAGTCGGTGTACACCAGGCAATAATGAGATACCAGGAGATGTGGCCCAGCCTCAAAGCTGCCTTCTTGAACCAGATGAACGCCTTTGGTACGACCAATCTGTTTGGATTCTGGAAAGTCATTAAAACATTTTGGTCGTCCAGAGCGAGTAACGCACGTCCTGCTTCAACTACTTTATGGCACGAGTCACAGGGAACGGGGTAGTATTAGAAGAATCCACATTGCCCAATTAACTAAAGATGGGTTGCCTACTCCATATACTCGCGTTTTAACCTCGTGTTTTCTGCCATCACTTTGAACGCACCGGGAACAGCATTGTGTACAGGACCAACAGTCACGTTTTCAATCATCAGCGGATGCCCTACGCATCTCTCCACGACCACTGTCCAAGAAAAATAATAAGCCCACGACCGCACTATCAACCTCGTGACCAAAGAGGATATGGATCGATCAATGAATGTCTTCACCATCAGTTGTAAACAATTCGGCTTACCATCAGTACGTATACAATGGAGGTCATGTATCAGTCCACGCCACACATGCACTTCAAATACCTTTGTGGCACTATCAGTGGCAGCGAAATTTAAATATTTAACAAATTTGCCTCCCTAGGAAGTATTTTCGTCTACAGCACTGAAATTGACAAGGAGTTTGCGAACCAGGTATCCGCTGCCTCTCTTATCCCCCTCCCCTTCAAACAGAGCAGCGAACATTAGCAAAGTCGTCACCGAAACCGAATCAGCAGCCTTCAACTTACAATACCTTCCATACCACTAAATTTACGAAGCACGCATCCATATGGTCGGTCATTTACGAATCCATGGCATGGGGGTTGTTGAATCAGCATAAGGAGCACCATAATACACCCGTAGCATCCGCCTTAACTAATCGGACTCGCTCAGTCACCCGATGGGCCTTCTTGGCCATGTGCGCGTCCACGAACACCTGTTGTATACCTCGTCGGTGAAAAGACTAACAAAAGTCTCACAGGCACATCCTGCACATAGGAACCCATCCCATATCACCATCCCAGGCACAGAATCGGCACCTGTGAAGCATATGCGAATCATGTTCTATCAATCCTTCTCCAGGTAAAATTCCTGGCACTCCCGCTCATGTGAGCTCTGAGCCACCCAGTGCACAGTCTGGCTTCCGACTGCTGTGGCTTCTTCCTGCCATAACACGATCGCACACGCACGTATTTGACTTCTTAGGCTTACATATCCCTGCGTAAAAATATTGTGTACTGTGAGGTTGCCAGAAAGCATGTTGCATACTTAGACGGTCTTTGTAAGGTTGTCAGCATCTGACCTCGATACCACGTCTACTGGCATCATTGTTATGGGGAGGATGCATTTCAATGACCTCTGTTGGCCATATTGTGGGGTAAAATATGCACATCAGCGCTTGTGATGGCTAAATACCACTTCATGCTAAAAGCGTTAAGTCATGTGATTCCTTTTAATTTGTTTATAAAAATGTTTGAAATTTCAATGGAGTATTCAGAGTTCTTTGTGGTTGAAGAAGTTACCAAGGCTACCAGTCAACGTTCAGCACTCCTAGAACATATTGAACAGTTGTTGTTCGTCTAGATGAAGGAAAGGCATTTACATGGCGACAGTGTCTCTGCAGAAATTTTTTTGCGTTAAGGAAAAGATGTCGTATGTGGACCTTATGCAGAAAGGCAGCAGGCACGTCGTTTGAAGACGAAAGCATATTTAGGACAAACCGGGGATGGTTTTAGAAATTAAGGAAGAGAATTCGTGTACACCGTGTTGTACGACATGGAAGGCTTCCAGCTCTGATAAAGCTACTGCCAAGAAATGTGTGCTAGGGGTCCAGAAATTCGTTGCTAGAGAGAAGTCCTTGCCACAATACGTTTATACTTGTGACAAGGCTGGCCTGTTCTGGAAGAAATTGACGAAGAGAACCTACATTATACCTGGCCACAAGCCGATGAAGGAACGGCTTACCCTTATGCAAGGTGAAAACCTGTGGGCCGAGTGTGTCCCTGAGCGAGATTTTGAAGGTTTCGATCCTTCACCTTCACCAGTGAACGACCCGGAAGTACGTCTACTGGATGATGTTTGTAGCTCTGAGGCAAATTTTGGGTAGGAAAGTTAATGCTGTAGAGGTGCAGGATTTAGTTCAGGAGCTAAGTTATAAATGGACCACTGAGGAATTAATGGAACTGCAGAAGGAGCTGAATCAAGGGGAGGTACAATAGCTCTCAGCAGGGAAGGAGTAGGTCAAGGAGCATACCACCACTTCCAATGAGATCAGGGAAGTGTTGGGAATGTTTGAAAAGGTGAACGCATTCTTGTAAAAGCATCAACCTGATAAGACAGTGACTACAGTGTATGCAAACTTGTTTTTATGTCAATTTGCTGTCTCGTTTTCGGAACCTCCTTAAAAGAAGATAGAAGCGATTTTTAATGTGCACCTTCTTTGGGAAAGTACAGAAAAGTGAGCAAGTGATAGCAAACCATAATCTGGTCCCAATGGGGTGAAATTCACAAGGAAAGAGCACCCACCTTTCTAAGAGGTGGATTCTCCTTCCACACCATAACCCCTTTCCTAGTGCCCTCCTCTCAATCGTCTCCCTCAAGCCGGCAACGACTCTTCATAAGGTAAAGCACAACTGAACATTAAAAAACATTCATTATGCTTAATTGTTTCATAATAATATTATAAAAAGTTAATATTCATGTTTTTCGGAAGTGGAACGCATGAAATTTACTTCCATTATTTTAAATGGGGAAATACATTTCGCAAAGCGAGTGTTTCACACGACGAGCACCGTAGCGGAAAGGATTAAATTGGTTAAGCCAGGTTTCTCTGTAATTGAAACATATTTTTGTTTCTCGCAAAGATAAGTGACGGATATGTATGAAAATAGGTTCCACTGGCGCGTGACCTGTCTAGTTGCGATATCCTTATGTGTTATACATATATATGATATGCGGAATTTTGAGATCCGCAGTGTGTTGCTCTGTATGTCTGAAGTGGCAACTGCGTGTTGCCAGTTTCAATATCTCTTTAAACTTATGTCGAGAAAGTGGGTCAAGGTAAATGTTTAAGGTCATTTGTTAAAGGGGACTTAATGGCTCATGGTGTTGAGGCGTTCATGCATGTCTTACAGGGAAGGATGCAAAGTGTGCTCAATTAGACCGTGAATACAGCTGTCCTTTTTTATGGTCCGTTGTACAGCGGGTGGACGGTGGATATTTCAGGCGTGATTCGAGTGAGAAAAAAATATACGGAGGCACTCATGGGCACAGGGAATTGTGAGTTAAACATTTTCGACACTGTCAGTTGCCTACGCCAGCCAAAGCCTAAAGGCAGTAGGTTTAGGGGTACTAGTTAGGGGTAGCACCACACGGATAGCATTTGATCGCACCATTTGTACAGGTAGTAAATGCTTATGTGGCCGCCTCTAAATGTTACCCAACTCTCACCTGTGGCCCCTCAAAGTAGGGTACTTCCCAGCGGCCACACCCCGGGCAACCGTCACGACTGGCGGGTTAAACCAGGTGAGGGTCTCTGGTGTTGTGTGTGCCTCCACACCTGGTATGTCCGACTCCCGAACTTCCCACCTCCCCCTCTCAAAACGTTCTACGGTTGGGGCGACAGCAACCCCATAGGTGGCTTAGACTAACTCGGGTCGCCCTCCCACTCAAACAAAACCGTAACCCATAGTGGAGTTCGGCAGCCGTCTGGGATGTCCAAGCAGCCCTATTTAGAGACAGCATTGCTTGCCTCCTCGCGGAGGATGGGGCTATAAAATGTGCTCTAAACAAATGCTGGGTATTACATCTTCTGCATTCGGCCGTGGCTCGCAGATCGCAGAAAACGTGGTTATAAAACTCAAACAAACAACAATACCCCCCATCCCCATCCCCCTCGCCATAATATCCAGGCTGCTCGGATGAATCCTGTTACACTAGCAGCCTGGAATGTTCATTCCCTTTTAGACAATCATAGGAGCAACCGGCTGGAACGGAGGACGGTGCTTGTCGCTTGGGAACTGGCGCGCTACAAGCTGGAAATTGCTGCTCTCAGCGAGACCCGAATCTCTGAGCAGGGTCAGCTGGATGAGGTGGGTGCCGGCTACACCTTCTTCTGGAGCGGCCGGCCAAAGGCAGAGTGACGCGACGCTGGTGTTGCCTTTGCCATCCGGAACGATATCGTGCTACGTCTGCCCTGTCTGCCGCAAGGTATCAATGATCGCTTGATGAACCTCCGCCTGCCTCTTCGGGGAAACAAGTTCGCCACCATCATCAACGCCTACGCTCCCCCTAAAAGGACCTGCATGCCCTGCTGACAACTGTGCCGAAGGTGAAGAATTGTCTTTTGTTAATTCAACGCTCGCGTTGGGACGGATCACGCTGCCTGGCAGGGAGTGCTGGGTCCCCATGGTCTCGGTAGCTGTAACGATAACGGCTTCCTTCTGCGCACATGTGCGGAACACCATCTCCTGCTGACCAACACCTTCTTCCGCCTTCCGACGCGGGAGAAGGCCACGTGGATGCACCCTCGGTCACGGCGCTGGCATCTGCTGGACTATGTTCTCGTCCGGAGGCGAGATCGACAGGACGTGCTGGTAACCAAGGCGATCCGCGATGCCAATGGTTGGACAGATCACCGACTCGTCATCTCCCAGATGAGGCTCCGAATTTAACCCCAATGAAGGCCCCAAGGTAAGCGGCCGCCAGGTAAGGTTAATACTCTTTTGTTAAATTTGCCTGCTCATTGTTTTGATTTCACCAATTAAATAACCGAGAAACTGCAGGACCTGCATGCTCCAGATTACAACGGCACCGTGGAAGCACGATGGTGCCAAATGCGAAATGTCATCCAGACCACCACCCTCGATGTCCTCGGACGCGCATGCCGTCGACACCAGGACTGGTTTGATGACAATGACGCCGACATCAGCAATTACTAGCGGAGAAGAATGGACTACACAAAGCCTACATAACCCTTCGGACCGACGCCACCAAAGAAGCCTTCTTCAGATGCCGCCACCTTGAACGGCAACGGCTGCAGAAGATGAAGGACGCGTGGATGATCCGAAAGGCTGAGGAAATCCAGGGGTATGTGGACCGCAATGAAATGAAAAACTTTTTCCAAGCCATCAAGGCCATCTACAGTCCGTGTATCAAGGGGACCGCACCTCTGCTCAGCTCTGAT